>WMED01003311.1:0-22453 GCA_019650415.1 Pipa parva
ACATCCCTTTCAGACAGCTTCTTCTTGTGTCCACAGTTAATCCTGTTGGATGTGTTTCATCCTTCTTGGTAGTATGCTGACATTGCCTTGGATACCGTGGCTCTTGATACATCACAAAGACTTGCTGTCTTGGTCACAGATGTGCCAGCAAGATGAGCACCAACAATTTGTCTTATTTTGAACTCTGGTATGTCACCCATAATGTTGTGTGCACTGCAATATTTTGAGCAAAACTGTGCTCTTACCCTGCTAATTGAACCTTCACACTCTGCTCTTAATGGTGCAATGTGCAATGACAGGTGTTTCAGTTTTTTTGTCTAACCCCTGTATGTATATATATATATATATATATATATATATATAGTAACTAACTGCTTTGGTCTCTGGGCAATGCATAATGATCTATCTAGCTGTTTTCATTTTACACCTCTAAGAGGCTAGAACTCTTACTAAGGCAGATATTAAACAGCAGCTTGCACAGCTTTCAGACTAATATTCCCATGACTGTGATTTAAAGCATTAAAAGTGTTTCCAATCTGTGAGCCAGGGTGATCTCTGTTAAATTCCAAGAGAAAAGTAACAAAGATCTAATGCTACATGTGCTATAATTAAAGGTCTTCGACACTGGTCTGGTGTGCATTTAAGGCAGGAGACTTTCACAGTTCCAGTCTAGCCTTGAAAGTGAAGCTCACCAGTTACTTTAAAGCAGGCTTGTAAATTGTAATGCTATTCTCTGGTATGACTGGAGAACCCGTCTGCTCAAGCCTTCATAACAATTCATTACAGAGTATGGTTTAACTATGAAACAGTTCAACTGACACCAACATACTGATGTATTTTTACAGCCCTTCTACTGGAAGCACAATATCTTGAGTAATCACTGTGTCCACTCCTGTACTTGAATCCTTATTTTTAATAAGACAAACACACAATACAGACTTCCTCACTTGAACACTGCTTGTCTGCGCCCTACAATCTATATCAATAGTAATGGAAGCAAGATTGGATATCTTCTCTTTACTAGTGGTGAAAGCACAGTGATCAAATATGCTAGCGAGATCCTAGCTTTAGTATGTGTGTACTAGGGCACATCATCTTCTGTAAGTGTTCCTGGATATAATGGTTCACTTGGAAAAATGCACATAGCAGATGTGCACTAGCAATGCGTGATGGGTTATACTTCTTATTTATAGTATATTTTTACTACTTGTACATTTCATTTTATGTAAACCTTATAAAGTTAACTACTTCTTATTTCATGCTGGTTTTACAGCCTTGATGGGTGTGTTTGCAATTGTTTAATAACACACACCAATTGCATTCTAGTATGACAGGCAAAATGCAATCTGTATAAACCAATACAGCTTTTTAAATTCATTAACTACACATTTAATGATTCTTTTGTCCTGTATTCAATGGAAGCCTATTTTAAAAATCAGTTGTTTTTTTCTTCTGAAAACTGCAATTTCTGCAAATTGTTTTTATATTTGTGCCTCGCATAAGCAAAATAATGCTTAAATAAAATACATTTTAGATTTGGTGTTAAAACTGTTCAATAACCAATCCAAGGAGATGACACCTTAGTGAACTTATTAGGGAACTGTAGTCCATATTATTGATCTGTTTAGAGAATTTAAATTGCTCTAACATTTTCCACCACAACACTTTCTTTTACCTCGCCATGAAATCAATGCCATAAAGCACTATGTACCACTATTCTTTTTTAAGCTAACACGTACAATAATGTATATACAAAAGACTCTGCAGACCAAAGCAAACCTTTCTTTTTTGTTGCCTGAAATAGAGGATTATTTATATAGTCTGTACCTAAAGAACCTGTAACATCAAAATATGAAAACGTATCATATGCATTGACATTCTGGTAGCTTCTGATGCTGAAATATTTTATTTACAGCATTTGCTTCTCAATTCTCCAATTAGTGTCTATTTATTTATGGTATTTACTGTATATAGTGACGACATATTACGCAGCAGTGGCAAGTGGTAGTAGTGGTAAATGGTTAATAAATTAGTGTGATGAGCTATGATAATATTGCTGTTTATGCCTGTGGCTATAGAAAGGTAGGGCATCAGAGTCATAAGCAGAGGAGGTTCAGGGAATAAACTGCTACTAAGAAGTATTTTATGATGAACCTGACCTGTGTCCTGCAGATAAAGCACTTCAGTTTATTACATCATTTAGTATGGGATTATTTGCATAGAGCGCATGGTCAGTTTGTGGGTGTGTCTGTAAACTTCTATGATATAGGGGATTGTATTTCAGCATCTTTACATTTGGTACCAGTGAATCCTATCCCATCCACCCTAGTCACTGGAGTAACAGTCATGAAAACAGTGTTTTATGTATTTAGGATACTAGACACTGATCAATAACTGTTAACTTTGCAATACAGATATGTACTGAGCAATACCAGGGACCTTTGCACAGTAACAATGATACTATGATATCAGGCAATTCTCAGTTACCAGTGTGAACTAAAAAGTGCCAAGCATGAATCTTAAATTGTTACTGGGATTTTAGTTTTGGAGCATCAGTTCGGAACTGGGTTCCATCAGAAGTGAACTGGGAGCTTGGTACTGAGCAATAACTGATTTCAGAGCAATGTAACTTATCCATTAGGCATTGTTCAATAATTGAAATATGAATTCACCTCTTAACAGGGATACCAGGCACCGAGGAGACAGTAATCATTTATAATGTAACTGATTCATTGTTTACAAAAGAAATGCTCTCATGCTTAGAGAAAATAAATAAAATGCAAATGCTGCTTGCACATATCTCAGCTTTGCTTTTTAATATTGATTTTCTTCACACTCACTTTTTCTTTATCACTGGAAGGAATTTCAAATGATTTTACTTGGAGTTTTATTTTTCCCTTTTGATCATTGCATGTTTCATTACAGATATCAAATTGTCATTTCAAACTGTGAGCTTAACTCTTTTCATGGCCATAATATTTTACTTATTGTGCTAATTTTTAAGTCTCATATGTGGTGCTTTTTTACTTGGCAATTCATTTGCTTCACTCAAATACACTGATATCTTCTTATACACTGAAATCCTGATATCACTATGGATCACCACAATACTGTCTGGAAATGTTTCAAAACTACTGTATGTAGTAGTTTTATAGAATATCAGTCTTATCAGTTTGCAACAACTGTTAGAAGGCAGGGCTGGCTCAAATAATTCAAGGCCTAATGTAAATGTAATATTTAAAGGGGAAGTTCAATATTAGAACTTAACTTTAAAAAAAAAAAAGAGAACTTAATTAATTGTTCTTATAAATGAGACTTATTAAAAACGTTTGAAAGGGCCTATCTACTTAAGGCAACAGTAACATTGCTTTCTGAATATTTAAATGGTACTGCTTTTATAATGCCTTGTATGAAGAGGGCGGCATGATCTAATTACGCAGTTTGTCAATGTTAAATGGACACCGAACTCACATTATGATCAAGGTACATAATATTAATGGAGGATATTTATTAAGGCCATTTCAAGCCTTTTCAATCTGTTTTGCTGTTAATTTTAATTTCCCTGTACGTTTTTGATTCCGCTCTTTTATATAAGATTAATAAAAACTTTGGCCCTTCAATAAATATTGATCAGTTATCATTAGGTTCACTTTCCATTTCAGATTGATATTAATATCTTCTTTAGGGGGAAAACTTTTTTGACTGTGAGTGACAGGACCGATTTCATATGGAATAATGGATTATATGAGCCTCAGGCTAGCGAACACATTAGGGTGATGAAATGTGCTTTGAACTGCTTTGTAAACAGGCAAAAACATGGATATCGATAAAATAAACTGTTTCTCAAGTATTAACTAGTCAAATACTTTTCAACATTTGTAAATATCTACCAACATGTATATGTTCCCATTGATAGTTTTATGCATGTTGTTGTAATGTAATGTAAAATAATTAATATTGTTAATAAAGTTTACATTTCTATTGTAATTTTATATATACATAAATCTGGGGCTTATTCATGAAAGTCCAAACAGCCACGCAAAGGTCTGAATTTGCATTCATTTGCTACTTCCCCATATTTGGGTATTAAGCAAACTCTGTGATGTGGCAAATTCACAACCAATTTGGATGTTTCTGATAGTCACAGACTTACGAATCACTTTGCACCACTTTCCGTATGCGTGCACAGGTAATTCACCTAGTCACCATGCATTGCAGTCTGTCAAAGTAGTGAATTCAGTAAGGTATACTGTGTTGAATTTGGCAGCTTCACTTCACCAGATCAAAGTTGCAAATTAGGGGTTGATGGCAAAGCTCCTGCTAAGCTCCTGACTAAGTCGCTCTACACGAGAAATCGCGTCCAGCTCTGTTCTCTTCTTTGCTAAGGAAATCTGCTGCTTAGTGAATAAGGAGTAGTAAAGGAGCGTAGCAACCCAACGTGATGTGAATACACTTAGCTGAATTATCACTTTGATGAATATGCCCTAATTAGTCTGTTCAGTCAGTGGCAGGTGTGTAACAGTAATACCTTTTTATAGATATTTTTTCAAATGTATGCAATATTTAAAAAATATTTCACTTACAAACATGGATAAAACAGCATTTAGGTGTAACTTAGACATATTAATTCAGGGGAATAGTGATCCTTTAAGGAGAAAAAAAATACATTCATCTATTTGGCTTTTCAAAGCTTGGGGCCATAAGCAATGTCTGTGTTTTGACCTAATGGCTGAGCCAGAGCTATGGAAACAAATGTCAGTTCCTGTGCTGATCTGTACAATGTGAAATAAAGGCAAATACATTCACTTCTATCTTGGCTTTGTAAAGGAAGGTAAAGTATTAGTTTTTCTTTCACTGGAATAATTCCTGACCTCACAAGTACTACCCACAGTAATTCTCAATGTATTATATACACTAATAATGTCTAAAAACTGCTATATTGCATTCATAGGATATTTTCCTTTACGTATGCAGGATTACTTTGTTTCAGAATGACTTAATTAACAATAGTACTCATGTCAACCAATATTTTAATATTAGTAAAACAGTCATTATTAAAAAAAAATTGAACTAAGCAGGCTGTAATTAGTGAATTAAAATCGACATAATTGTGTGTTTTGCCAAATCTATGCCATGAAGGAGAATACTGAATATTTTACATAGTAAATAGCATTATTATATATCAGTTGGCATTGAGAAGGTAATAGTCTTTAGATTACTTTTTCCAATAATATAATTTGCATCACTTTTCATGAATTTCCCTATTACATTTTATTTTTCTTTTGGATTACGTAAAAACCGTATAACACCAAACCTATGGAATAAGCGCACAAAACGCACTCTATAGTGCTTTATCCAAGTGGTATTTAGAAAACACACTATAGTGATGATCCAAACGTCCCAAAATAAAGGACTAACAAATCTGTGATTTGTGTTGAAAGCACGTGACGTTTGGATCAACACTATAGTGTGTTTTCTAAATACCACTTGGATAAAGCACTATAGAGTGCGTTTTGTGCGCTTATTCCATAGGTTTGGTGTTATATGAAGAATTGAAGGAATTAAGCGTGATTTCTACAGGAAGAGCAGCACTGACCTTTTAAGGATTTTTGGACTTTCTTTTTGGACTTTTATTTGGACTTTTTTTCATCTTTTTCATAATTTGCATTTTTACTTTCACACTATATATATATAATTTTATTTTGTATATTGATTTTGGGGCGCTACTCGTTTAGAGCTTTTGGGAGCTTTTTAGTAAAAAACCGTACCCTCAGCTAATTTTCATTTAATATGCAGGGTGAGTTAAAAATCAGGATTCATCCAAATACAATTAATGAAATATTCAACTTATCCTCGCCATTGTATATATTAGATTAAGTAGGACTTATTCACAAAAGTCCAAACAGTCACTTAATGGTCCAAATTCACATTCTTTTGCCATTTCCCTTTCTTTTCATATTCCGAAAAGTCCATGATGTGGACAGTGACCTGAAGTGAGGAGAATTCACTCCAACAGCTGAATTCTCACTTCGATGAATAAGCCCCAAGTTATGCACATTAAATTGTTATCATAATATTCTACTGCTCTGCTCCATTGGAAGCCACCATGTTTAATACATTTCAAATACACAGGGGTTCAAATGAGCACCCTACTTTGTGTAAAAGGCTCAGAAAAATCAAGTTGTGAGAGTTGTATTATACCATAGCATGAACAGAAAGTTCCCAGAATATTCACAATACAACATTCATTAACAGTAAGGCACAGTTGGGAACTTCTTTTACTGTGATATGCTGATGCCCCTTTGTTGGGATATAACACAACATGAGGGCAACAAAGACTGGCAGAGTAGAGACACCACAACACTGCTGCAGAAGAAGTAGAACTATAACAACACCCTGGAACACAGAACTGGACCAGCTGAAACACTGAGGCACTTGAGAACTGAAATAGTACAAGCAAGAAAGCCAAGGAGACAATAAGGAGCAGCCAGCCACACATGACTGCAGCACCAAGGATACTGGAGCTCAGGCAGCAGTAATTTAAATCGCCTGTTGCCACATCATGAAAAGCAATGAGAGCAGCAGCGATGGCCATGTCCTCTATGCATAGCAATAGAATGCCATATGTGAGCCACAGAAGGCTGTCTTGTAACAGTCACGCACAATAGTCCTATTGCTGAAATTTTCCCGCTAAGTGGTTTCACTGCTCTGAGGATAACAGATGTATATTCAAACTATGTTGACTTCAATATGAATAAAGATATCTCAAAACAGATTTCACAGCTGGATTTTTTAAATAGGCAAGGAATACATTTTTACAAGGCATTCTGTTTAGGATGGTGGAAAGATAGTATAATAAACGTCATGGGAACATTCATTTGTCTGCCAAGTTGTAATCATGTGTTCTATCTAATATTAATAGGGTGAAATTTACTAAAATAATTTCGACCTTTTTGCCCGTTTTTTTTTTTTTTTCATTTTATTTTTTCACTGCAACCAGGCGGATACTTGTATTAGTAAAAAAAAAAGTGTAAAAGGGCTTGATAAAATGAAAAAGAAATCAGACGAGAAATGGGAGAAACTGTCGTAAAGATCTTAGTAAATTTCGCCATAAACATCTTACTTACATGTTTCCCAACCTTTGATTTAACCTTTACATACACGCTTACTATGTAATGCTGGTGTCAACTGAAAATGAAAATGACTTTGGTGACTTTGAAATTTTGCTTTGCAGAGATAATGGGGTTCATTGAATAGCTATGAGGGAATGAGATTTGAATCATGTACACATGAAAAAAAGAATATGTTATTAGAGCTGTAGACTTTAAATCAAGGAGAATGAAGAGCAGCTTACTAATTATTATGTATGAGGAGCGGGAAATAGTTCAAGATATAAACCATAAACTACTTCGCCATCACCATCTGCCATTACTTTTAGGCCAAATTCCTTCCTAAATGAATGGGACCATATAAAGTTGGCTGCCATAAGAAATCATGCCTCCACAACCTGACAATTGGGGCCCCCTAACATATATTTACACTTTCATTTACAAACTACACTGCAAACTTACAAGTTACACTACTCAGTGTCCAGAAGACCATTAGTTCCATTGTTCATTTCTCAGAAGCCTACATATGATGGTCTGGATTGCCCTCCCTGGTTTGCTGAGCTAGTGAGGACCCCCACAGCAGTACCCCGTTATAACCCCCTGTTGGCAATTTTTGACATAAGCTCATAATTATGATGTCGAATTGCCTTGCCCAGCCATAGTGCTGCACTTCCCAGGTATCATGTACAGATGTACACACACATACCATTCTACTGTCCATGTTCTGGCAGGGGACTCACTGGGGGTGGATTTCTGGGAATATTAAGGATTTTCCAAAGAAAGTGAGATGTATAGCTACAACTATTGAACTATTTTGGTATGTTGGAGTGTTTATATTTACCAATTATATATTCATTTAAATCAGGCAATATTTGCCTATGTCCCACTAAGGGGTGGTAATAGTCATATTATACCATATATGATGGGTCTTCTCCACAATGCACTTCATAAAAATATGGCACGTGTGTGAGTATATCTGTGAAAATAGTACATAAATGTCAATTATACTTTCTATTTATGGAGTCACAAGGAAGAAAACTGGGGATATTTTTAACGCCAGGGCAGGTAATGTTATGCGTCTATTCTGTAAAGTACTGAAAGTTCATTTTTGATTGAACTTCCCTTTTATTATATCAAAAACAGGTAAATAAATATTATGCACTTTATATTTGTATATAAATATCTGTATATTTTGGAAAGACCTTCTTTTGTTGATTTATTTGGTCTTTTGTTTCCACCTTTGAGGGCCTAATTCACCATTGTGCGAAGTGAGCCGCAAAGCCTTCGGTTCACTGCGCACATGGTGTTATGCGCCCACTGATGTCCTGCACGTGGACATCAGCGAGCGCATTAAAGGGATTCCAGTCCCGGCGAGGAGACTCGAGTGCTCTCGCCGAGACTGAAATTCCTTTAATGCATTCGCTGATGACTGCATCCAGGACATCAGCGGGCGCATAATACCATTTGCTTTGCGGCTCAGTTCGCACAATGGTGAATTAGGCCTCTGAGTCTCCTTCTATTACATCATAATTCCCAGCTCCACGCCACAGCAGAAGGCTGTTATCTTTTGATTTGAAAAACTGCAACATATTTAATATATTTGTTCATTTTAGTTTTCTACAAAAAAAAAAAAGATGAATAAATAATCAACCTTATTCCTAAGCAATGCGAAATTAAAAAAAAATAATAATAAGGAAAACAGTGACTAATACATTTTAATGATGATATTTTAATATTTCTGTCTTGCTTTATATAAATTAGGTTTTTGTAAACATTGATTTATTTAATTGCTTTGATTTGACAGGCATTGGGGATTGCTTTTATGAGAACTGCGTGATAAATCTTATCAAACATGCAGAAACAAGCACTAATGATGTGAAAGAATAGAAATGCAGATATTAAACTTCCTCTCATTCAACAAACTTGTAATGATTTAGGTTAGACTGTGGAAGATATTTGCATTATTATTTTATTTTCATCTGAGTATTGTTTTTCTTTTGTATAACAGTCTTCTTGAAATAGAGGCTATTAAAGAAAAAAATAAAGTCTCCTAATAAATTGGATTTGTTTGTTTAGCCTATAAGCCAGCAACAGACTATACCCACACTCTTTCCCTTTCAAGCTGCCTACTTGATAATTTATGCTGCTTCTACCTGCACATGCATTATTTCAGTGCATTGCAGCCTTTGTAGCATTTCAGCTCCACCATTGCTGAGAAAAGCTGGTGTCCTGGGCACTCGTTTCAGAAAAGCATGTGTATAAACCATGAATATGCCTCAGGGCTCATTAACATATTAATGAGGTTCTGATATGACGGCCATTAGATATTTGCTTTGGCAATTCTATGAGAATTTGCTGCTTCATAATACAGTTGTTTGACAGACCCTGTGCTTTCAACATATTAATTAGGTTTAGGGTATATTAGTTCTTCTTTAAAATGTCATTAGAGATGAAGATGATAGATGCATTGCTTTTTAAAATTTGATTTTGTTGGTGTGTTTTTAAAGAGATACAAACGTATATCGGGGATATTTACTAAAGCATCATTTTCATTTTTTTTTTGCGCTACTCAAAATATTTTGCATATTTATTAAAAAGCAGGGAAAACAAATTTTTGATTTGAAAAATTTGAAATGAAAAAACAACTGAAATCACTTTTAATGCTTAGTTACCATTGCAATAATTTTTATCACAGAGGTAACTCAAGTGTTAAATGCTAAACTTAGTGCTGCAGCAATACCTGCTGCTAAGAGCCCCTAGCATGGGGGTACAGAGGACACCTACACCTCCCCCACCATCCCCCATCCTCCCAACATCACCGCACTACTTAGTACTACTAATGAATAATGAGCACGTAAGCAGTTAAATTAAATAAAACACAATTATTTCCATAGTGCATCTGTAGTCAGTAGCGACCCGCGCTTCCCCACATAGTGGTTGGTGGGAGTGGGGGGATGGGGTCCTAGGGAAACTTACATGAATTGTTTATGCCCCCCACCTCACAGGGACGTTGAGGTAGGGGGAAGAAGAGCGGCTGCTAGCAGCACCAATCCCCCCACCCTGCCTGGTGCTGGGGGTGGATGGAGGGATAGGGGCCACAGGGACTCCTTCTTTTGAGTTTTACATGCCACCCTCCCCAAAAGAGGGGTAGGGGGCAGGGAAGCCGCTTTCAGTGCTTAGTAATCCCCCACCAATGATGTTGGGGGGAGGTGTGGGGGTCCTACCTTGGATTAGTTTAAATCAAATGAATTATTTCCATAGCACTATGGATATTATTTTGTTTTATTTTATTTAACCACTTACATGCTGGTTAATGATTTTAAATGAATTTAAATGTAGCTTAGGGTATTTTGTTTTTAGTTGTGATTGTTTAGTATGTATTGTTGCAGTTGGTGTTTGTTTTGGGATACTTTTTTGTGTAGTTGTGTTCATTGTGAATCATTTTGAGCAATAAGTTTTAGCTTAGATAAGCAGGAAAAGTTTATTAAATAGCGCTCATGTGATATCGATTATTCAATGTTTGAATAATATCAATCAAAATAGGAGCTACTGGTAGAAAAGTAATGATATTTTTTTGTAACTTGGCAAAATGGTTAAAAAGAGTTAAGAGTTAAAAAAAGCAGGGCAAAACTAATTTTTTCTTCTTTTTTGACTATTTTGACCTTACTAAATGTCCCCCTAACCGTCATTAGGACCAAGGCTCATAATATATGTATATGAACAGTGAAGTTAACTGTGATAGTAGGAATCTCTGAATTGCAATACATGCAAAATGATTTATGCTGATAATCTCTCTTTATCATGTTTTACACCAGTTAATTTGGTTCCTTGGACCCTTTAAGATTTGTTTGCTCACCTGTGATTGGACTTTGCGTTGCAATTGCCCAATCATCTGCAGAAGCGCTGAAAATTCTAACCATCACATTTAAGGGACAAATTTATAATGGTCATTTTGACCTAATCGTCGCAATTTTATCCATTTCACCACTTTTTGCTGCGTTGTTGCTGTTTTTTTTTTTCTTTTCAAACTCATTTTCAATTTCCATGAATTTATGTAGTGTCCAATAAAATGTATCAATATTGTAAAAGATTGATATAGATAAATATTGATGTATTAATACCGCTACATTTTACATTACTTTCAGTGGAGCTCCTTTTCCATCTACATCACTGATCTTTTCAATGGGGATTTAGAAAAAATTGTTCTAATGTTCTAAACCATCTTCATAGGGACCAATGAGTTTTCACCACCCTCAAACAGGCGAACACTTTACAGTGATAAAAAAGCAAGAGAGGGTTTAATACTGTATATATCGATATTGGCTAAATCCATATTTTCTACCTAATTAAAAGTATATTGATATACCAGGAGAAAACGTTTATGATTTTTATAAATATCTCCTTATCCTTGCATCTGATGGCAGCTCAGTCTGATATTAGTTTGATATCAGCTGCCTGAACAAAATATTCATACAAAAATAGTAGGATATATTTCCTTTTAAGACTACATTTATTTAAATGTAATTTAAAAAATTTATATTTAAAAATGTAAAATAACTTTTATAGACAAATATAACACTAGATTATATAGATCAGTGGTGGTGAACCTTTTTGGCACTGAACGCTGATGAGTGATGTCATCGTGCCTACGTCGGGATACCTACTTAGATCCTCCCGGCGCGAGCTCTGCTTCCGTGTAGGCTGCGGATTTAACCTGAAAACTGTCAGGTCAGGGTCTGCTGTCTATACCGTCTATATTGAAGGAGGTGCTTGCTGGGGGTGGAGGGTGCGATCTAGGACAGCGGTGGCGACGGTGAGCATGCCCACAGAAAGGGCTCTGAGTGCCCCTCTGGCATGCGTGCCATAGGTTCACCACTGCTGATATAGATTATATCAATTAGATCCTATTGTGAAGCACTCTTTGGGCTGATTTAATTAGTACACTAATTAGTACAGGTTTGTATCTCCCTCAGGAACAATGTCACATTCCATGAACATGTTTTTACCAGCCATCAGTCATTCCCAGGAACAAGGGAACAAGTTTCTTCCAATGATCTAATTATTTAAGCAATATCTGGTCTATAAATAGATGGGAATTTTGGTAGTAGATAATTACATGCTTGTTGCTAGTAGATACTGACTGGAATGACAAAACTTAGGCATCCTTGACTAAAACCATTGTCCCCAGCCACCTGATATTTGTTAGATTAAACAAGCAAGTCTAGTTTCTGTTTTAAACATAAATGATAGTATTATCCGAGTTAAAAATGACACACAAATGACACACCATCTTAACCACCAGCACCACCAAAGATTGTTTATAATTAAACAGTGAGACGTGATCGTACAATGTTATCATTTTTGTTTTCAAGGGGATGTTTATCAAACGTGAAAATATTTTTAGGCTGGTAAAATATAAACGGCTATAAACAGTGTTAATATATTGATATCGTCAGTGCTGATATTTATATTGCTGAAAAGTGATCACTTGGATTAGGGTAGTGAAAACCTTTATGCGATATGGAGATGGTCCTGCAACTTAACCAAAGTCAGCAAATCAGTTTTTAGTTTGATATTGTTAGAAAATGAGCTCCACTGAAAGTAATGTAAAATGTATTATCCTGCCAGAAATATCAGCAGAATAAGCATAGAGAGAAACTGGAATGGGACCCTCATAGAAAACATTACAAAGTGTGCTGATCATAATGCATCAATATTTTTCCATTAATTTTTTTACTACCCTATATAAACCAGTTGAATCAATAGTGCAGTGAACATAACAGAGAGACCTTGGTGATGCTATTTAAAAATGAACTTTATCAATTCCCCCCTTGATAAAAATTGTAAACGTTTTCTCCTGGTATATTCATATACCTTTAATTAGGCCAAAAATATTGCTATCGATATTTATGAAGCCCCTTCTGACCTTTTATATTGCCGTAAAGTGTTGGCCTGTTTGAGAGAGGCGAAAACCCATTATTCCCTATAGATATGGTTTAGAACATTTTTTCGTAGTCCCCTATGGAAAAGATCAGAGATATTGATATTGTTAGAAAATGAGCTCCACTGAAAGTAATGTAAAATGTATTAATGCATTGACTTTTACTGATATTGATACATTTTATTCAGCGCTACGTGAATCGAGGGAAATCAAAAATGTGGCAAAAAGAGAAAATATGTGGATAACACGGTGGAAAGTGGCAAAACAGAATGAATTGCGGCGAATAGGTCAAAATGATAAATTTCCCCTTTAGGGACACATTTACTAAAGTTGAACAGGCTTTTTGACTAGTAAGTACAGGAGAAACAGCCTATATTTAATGATATTACTGTTTTCTCCTATTTACTAAACTGTTCAAAAACCATTTTATCTCCCAAAAGAACTCTCTACTTTCAGACTAGGCTAAACCCATTATTCCCTATGGAGTTGGTCCTGTCATTTAGTCTAAGTCCAACATATTTCCCCACTGAAAAGAGACATCAATATTGATCTGTAATGGAAGGAACCCTCATAGAAAAGCACTGTAAAGTTTCCTCCTGCTAATGATTTCTTTTGATGGGGAAACATTTTTACCCATGCTTTGTAAATGATTATAATTGCAAAGGAAAACGAAAACTGACAGAGAAAGGGTGTGAAATCAATCAATATGGTTGAATAGATCTTAGTAAATATGCCCTATATATTAGTGTTAAACAAGTTAAATTATACAGAAAATGGCATATTAATTATTTACAAATAAAGATTACATTTTCTAAAGTTATTATTATGACAGTGTAGCAATAGCAAATCTTAACATGTAAACATTTGGTCAGTATTCATTGGCAAATAAATGATTTATATTATGTGTATAATGTGTGTAATGTTTTGTTTGGTATTTAAAGACCTGCAAGCTTTTTCAACTAGTAAATGCAGGAGAAACAACCTATATTTAACAATATCACTGTTCTCTCCTATTTACTAAACTGTTCAAAAACAATTTTATCTCCTAAACGAATTTTCCTGCCTCAGACTGGCATCAACCCTTCCTGAACAGCAGTTTACATCAACTCTGAGATCCCATCCAGAATTACATATTCATGCACATTTCTCTTTGTGTGCAATAAATTATGTACTCCACTAGATGGAGTCACCATAATACACTTAGGGGGGAATTCACGAAGCTCCGAAGTGAGGCGAACACTACGCAGCCTCACTTCGGAGCTTCATGAATTCCCCCCTTAAGGGCAAAATTGACTGAAATTGAAAACTGTTTTTATTGACTTTTTCGCCTGTTTTTCAGCCATTTTTTGTTGTCAGAAATGAGGCAAAAAAAATGGCCAAAAACGGGTGAAAAATGGGAGCGAAAAGGCCGAAAATGTAATTTTCTACATTTTTGCCTGTTACAGCCAACAAATGGGCATAAAAGTAAATAAAAAATCATTTTTGACTTTAGTAAACTTCGTTCTTAGTATTTTATCACTTGGAACACATATTGCATAAATACTGTTTACACAAAGAATATTTTAGGATATTAAATACTTGCTATTTCCATTTTCCTACATATTTAATGTTCAGAAATACTGGTAGTTTATTAAATAATAAAAAAGGAATGTTAAAACTTGCTTAGGAAAAACACTGTCCCTTGTCCCTTCTGGAATGAAAAGGAATGCTGTGAAGTAGTAGTAAGGAAAATACAGTTTTTTTCCCATCAGATCTTGAGCGATATCTCGGTACATCCAAAATTTGCCATGAATTAATTGTAATAGGAAATTGTCCAGTAACCTAAAGCATATGGGATTACCAGTGTGTGTATTTAATACAATCATGTGAACTACATGCGGTAGTGATGGAAAACTGCTGCTATATATATTAGTACTAGGCTATTGCTTCTTATCACTGTTGTCTACAGCTGCCAATTTTCTGCATAGGTGTGTGCAGTGGTTAACATTGCTGCCTTGCAGTGCTGGGTCTTGGGTTCAATTTCACTCTGGACATCATCATCACTGTGTGATGTAGTTATGTCATGCTTTCCATTTACCATAGACGTGCACATTTTAGGAATCACCTATGCTCATGACTATGATAGTTTTCTTTTCAGCACATTTATGTTTCACAGGAAAGATGTGTGTTTGTGCAGACATTTCTGTTACCTGGGAAGCATGTGCAGGGAGGAACGTGGCAGCTTTGTACATGTGTTCCTTAATATGCGAGAGACACAGCTTGCAAGTCATTAATTCAGGAAAAGATTTTACAAATTACAAAGGGAAATGATCATCTGAGATTATAAATGACAGAGGGACTAAACCAGAAAATGTTACATTTTAAGGCAGTGTGACCCAGAAATGTATATTTTATCTACAAAAAAAAAATCCCAAAGCAGCCAGTTCTTTTAGTAAAATTAATGTGTACAACAAAATGCCATCAAAAGAGTATCACTGGGAATTCAGGGAGCAGCAGTCCGAGCTGGATTTAATAAATTCATCCTTACAGTTTTAGTTCCTAAAATAACTAAGTCGAACTGGATTTTCTTATAATCTAAAAGTGCAAAACTTGGTAAATACAGCTCTTTTTATGTTAGTGGTCATGTTTATAACTTAAAGAGAAGTAACACACAAGTCTGGGATATTTATCAAAGTCGAAAAGGTTTGTTAAAGGCCTGTTGCTGGACGAACAGTCTTTATTTCATTATGTTGGTACTGCCTATTTAAAAATACTCTTTTTGACATGTAAGAAATAACTTTTTAATACATTTTTTTATATCAAAAAGTTATTTTCGATCTTTAAAAATCCCAAAAATGCTTGATAAATAACCCCCCGTGGTCTCCTTCATGGTGAATGTTGCAACAGTTATACGCCCACCTTAGTGTCTTTAGAAACTAACCCCAATGTCCATAATTTGCACTGCTCTGTAGTCCATTTACTTGCCCATCAATTACTTTTCCCACAGTCCCATCTAGATTCCTTTCAGTAGCAATGTGCTCTGTAGAGTAGCCTACCCTCCTGTTCATCAGTTCCATTTCTCACAACGCCTGCTGCAGCTTTAGCACATACATTGATGTCAAAGATTCCATAACAGGCAGCTTCCATTTTTACTACCAAGATCCCATTGATGTTACAGGCCTGCACTGTATACAAATGCAGAGTTGCCACTGCATTAATCCTCTTCATGCAGTGCAGTGTGTGTGTGACACTGGCTTGAAAAATTATCTGGACAATTCAATTGATATTTATTGTAGTTCTTCTTCCCTGAATTGTTTGAAGATTTTTAATTATGTGGCAGATTTTTTTTCAATAAAGCAGAAAGAACATAGATTGATATTTCATTATTAAAGATGGTGTACATTATTCTCTAATTAATGGTATTACTCAATTAAGGGTTATCTTTTTGTAAAAATAAGCAGTGATAAAGTTTTGAGTGCAATCTGCCTTGTTAATTAGACTGCTCTTTCACCAGGCAATGATGTTGTAGCACACAGACACACATGCTGATTATTAGCCCAAACGGTTGGTTCATTCAGATGCACTCCCACCCACTATCAGTAGGAAGGTTAAAAATTATATCCATTGTTTCCTATGGAATAAACTACACAGGCTACTTTGTCAGCTCAGTTACAAAGTAGCCAGTGTAGCCCAGGCCTAATTAAAAATGAACTGGTAAAATATACATTATTGACTTGTTCTAGTCTTTATAAAAACAGCAACAAGACTTTAAAAAAAAAACAATTTACAAGGGTTAATAAAATAAATAGATAAAATAGATGCCTTGGAACATTGATCTTTTTAAAACTTATATATGGGGCACATTTACTAAAGTCAAATTGGATATCCCTACAAAATCGAATTTAGTTAATGCAGGATTTGGCGATATCGATATTATCTCCCATTTATTAAAGCACCCGAAGGCATTACTGCAATGGATATCTCTGTGTATCGCTGGTATGGGGTTTTTTGCGATATCGATATCTCCGGATTTAACGCTGTTCGGCATTATTTACTAAGAGAAGTGTTTGTTTATTTTTGGCTATTTCTGTTGCTTAATATAACGCCACTCTCTGGGTGGCGTTATCCATTACTTTCAATGGGGCAAAGTGTGTTTGTAGTCGGGAGTTATGTTTTAAGTGTAACTTATCGATATCGATATACACATGGATATCGATATCGATATTGATACCTATACCCATCCCCATAGACACCACTGTTTCTACAGATATAGATATCGCCGGGATAAATGCATATAACACCCTAGCAGCGCTATTGCCGCATAATAGTAAATGGTCTATGGCGATATCCTCCTATATCGCTAAATCCATGGCGATATCTGGCGATATTAGCGTTATAGAGGATATCGACTTTAGTAAATATGCCACATATCTGTTTCTACCGATGTCATGCTCTCCAATCTGAGCGACATAGAGGTAGTTATAGCGATAACGTTATTCCAGATATCCATGTCCCTATATCCTTGAATGTTTTCATGTTGTTGATAAACATTAAAAGGTGTGTAATTATATTGTACAAAGGGACAACCTCCTATTTTATTTGTAATTATGGTGTGTTATGTGTGCAGCTTTTTGACCGAACCACAAAGATTAGTTTTATTGATTTCTGTGAGGCAAAAGTGATTTGTTATGCAATAGTCAGTTTCACATGGAGCCACCTCAAGAACTGATGCATGTGAGAAATACTAGAAAAATCATAAAAATAAGCAGAATAGAATAAAATAGCAGTATTAGGATGAACAATATATTGAAATTATTAACTTGGAATTATGGGAGATTGAAAAAAAATGCACAGGCAATGTAAAAAAAAACAACTTAATTGTATTATTTTGTGTTTTCATTGCCCTGCTATTTCATACATAATCATTTTCATCCTGCTATTAGTTGTGTGGAAACCTTCACAGTTTCTGTAACAGTTTTAAGATGGTTACATTGTTGCAAACTGCTCTATGGAAGTCTCTATAGGCCAAGAGGCCTGCAGGCAGCAGGGTTTTATGCAAGTAGATGCAGTAAGTGAAATACATTCTAAGAAGTATTTTTAATATTCAGATATTAAACCTGACAATTTCAAATGACAGGAATTTATGAGTGATATAGCACTTCAGTTTATTGCATAATCTAATCTGTGAGTATTTGCAAAATGGGGTGTGGCCAGTCAGTAGGTGTGCCCTAAAACACCAAGTATTCTGTGCTTAGAAGCTCCTGAGATGTACTGTATATACCACATTGGTGGAAGAGTTCGGGGCATATTCACTAAGACCTATTTGACCGTATCGATTGATTTCACCTCATTTCACTGTCAATTTTTGTTTCCCTGTACTTTTTAATTTCCCTGATTTACAAAGAATAGATAAACAGGTTTCCCCATCAAAATAAATCGTTATTGATTTGTTAGCAGGAGTGCACTTTACAAAGATTTTGTATGTGAGTTCCTTCCATTACAGATTGATATCACAATGTACTGTAGACAATATGATATCCCCAAGCTCTCCCCAGCCACTGACGTCAAGGATGAAATCAGTAAAATCAAAAGATCGTTAACTAATTAACATCACCATCCAGCTGCCACCAGTGGGGGGTTACTCTGAAGGCCATGACCTGGGAGGTGCCTGCCGCAAAGGCCATACCCCCTTGCGGGGGTTTCAGGGTGAAGACCTGGCCCTCCTTAGACTCTGCATTTCAGTGTTAACGAGTACCAACTCCCACTGTGGTACTGAGGATCCACTCTCACTCCTTTTGGACATTGCACCTGTACCTGAGTCCTGATTATCTTGTTTCTGGCATAGGGGCCTGGGTTCATTTATGTTCTCCTATGGCTTCCCAGTTCTCATGGCATCCTGTTCCTGTGCCTGAATCTGTTCCTGGCATACGGGCTTGGGTTGCTTCTGTCCCCCTATGACTGCCCAGTCCCATGGCATCCTGTTCCTGGATTTGTATCTGTTCCTGAGTCTGTATCCAAATCTGTTCCTGTGCCTGTATCTGTTCCACATGTTCCTTAATCTGTTCCTGTTCCTAGCCTTCCTGTGTTACACGGCTGTTTCTTCTGCATTTACTAGTTGAAAAGCCTGTTAGTAAACGTGCCCCGATGTTTCCCAAGTCCAGGTCTTAAAAAATGAAAGAAACAAAACTCAGAGTTACAGAAGCAGCTAGTTATAAGAAACAGAAGCACTCTGCAGTGTACATCCTGGGAAGCCCAAGTCTGAGCAGTTCATTAGAGTATTTATTTAAACATGCATAGAGAGACCTACAGAAACAGGAAGCAATGTTGTCTATGCTTTAGTCTCCCTTTAAAAAAAGAGCAACACAACATGTTTTTAAAGGGAAAAAAATCTCTTTAGAAACAGAATTTTCACACATTAATTTTCCTTAAAATGGGCATTACTCAGCCTACTGTTCACATAGAACATCCTTTCTCTGTATAATTGCATTTACACAAATGAGTGGGAACTGCTACACTGCATCATCCAAAGTGCTTGTAATTGTTTCTACAGTTGATGCCTATGGAGATTATTTAAATTTACCTCAGTAAAGGATAGAAAACCATAAGACAGATCCAATTCATATGTATAAATGCAAATATATGGAGATGGAAGCTGTATGCGCAGAATACAAATATAAATGTATATCTTTCCTTTAAAGTTAAAACTAACCTCAGCCACTATTTTTATCTCAGTGTTTATCCCAAAACAAACGTGTTCCCAATGAAGATTGAATATTATTAACAATATTTTAGCCAAATGTTTGTTTTTTTTATGCAAACATATTGAAATAGCAATTGAAATGACAAATTAGATTAACTCTTTCTGATGTATTTATAGAGGAGACTTTCAGGGCATATTTACTAAGACCAGTATGACCAAACAGATTGATTAAACCCAATTTCACTGTCAGGGTTTGTTTCCCTGTACTTTTCAATGTCTCTCATTTACAATGGATGGATAAAAATGTTTCCGCATTGACCTGTTAACAGGAGGAAACTTTGCAATGCTTTCCTATGAAGTTTCCTCCCATTACAGATCAATATCGATGTCTCTTTTTCGATGGGGAAATATTTTGGACTTGGGCTAAATGACAGGACCAGCTCCATAGGGAATAATGGGTTTACGCCAGCCTGAGGGAGGAGAATTCTTTAGGGGGATAAAATGGTTTTTGAACAGTTTAGCAAATAGGAGAAACCGGCGATATTGTTGTCATGAGATGAATGCTGATCTAGAAGCAGTAACCCATCATAGTTCTCCAATAAAGTCTGCATGAAGAGCTTTCTATTTATTGGCCAGCTAGTTAGAAGTACAATTGTTTAAATGACAGGTTTAGGCTTACCGATTTTGCAGAATAATCATAGAAACTGAAGAGAAATCAAGCACTTGGAGAAGAGGTTTTCAGATAATCCTAGCCCCTTCTCCCTTAGTCAGCGGCTATGCTTACTTACTAAGCATGCTCCAATCTCCTGAAACAAATTAAAATTCACTATCACTTATACTTTCTTCTGGAAACTTCATGAATGCAGCACTGAGAGACTAAGGGGGAGTGTTCGCCTCACTTCAGAGCATAGTGAATTCCCCCCTAAAACACGGGAGAAAATAAGCCTAAAACAGCTCAGAGTTGCTGCACAAAAGTAACAGACTCAACAGAGGTAACAGGAGAATGGCCTAGGTTTCGCTGATACCCTTGACTCCAAGTACTTATTTTTTCCTCTATTGCCATAACTATTCTGCAAAATATTACATGTTGTAATGTGTATAAAGAAGCCAGCTTTGTAGATCTGTGTGATCATGAGTACTCACTGTAATGGTGCATTCTCATCTGATGACAATCTGCTAGTTCTGTTTTTTATTATTTGTTTCTCAATGTCTTGCACCTGGCATGCACATTTTGCCTAGCCAAGTGCTGATAGTACATGAAGAGGTTGGAACCATGACTAAACTATTTCCAGAATTATTAATTAATACAGACCTCCAATCCACCTTGACTTTGCTGCCTGCCTCATCCTTGACTTGTCGTTGAGCTTGATTGTGTACCACCTTCCCTGGCTTCATCCTGAAGAAGGCTATAATTATTTCCAAAGCTTGTTTCCTGCAGGAATTAGTGTTTTCCTAGCTGTCTAGCACTATTACCTCTCTTTTATATACAGTGCCAAAAGGCTTGGATTGAAAATTCTCCTTTGTTGAAGTTTTAGTTAGCTCTTTTTGTTTGATATTTGTAATTGATAAAGAGCAGCGACCCATGAAAAGCTATGCAGCTACTTGTTTTATTAATGAAAAATGTTCACTGGCAGTGGCATGCTAAAATCCTTAGCTCTTTCAAGTCAGTAGCACAATGCAGCCTGTGCAAGAAATACACACCCAGAACTTATTTAAAAAGTCTGGTATGTGAAAATGTGTCAGGCCAGGGAGACAGTTCTTTGTCCCACCTTGACTGATAATCCTTTATCTAAAGAAAGCCCTCATATAATGCTACCCAAAGCTATCAAGGAGGTGAAGAGGTTTGGCAAGATTTCCTATTTACATTTTGATTTAGGGGGTAATTCAGGAAAGTGCAAACTTACCTGGCGATCCTTCGATTTACCTCGCCAAGACTGGTATGCGCTCCCTGCTCTCCTGCACGCAGAGATCAGCGAATGCTTTAAAGGTACTTCGGCTCACCTCGTGACTACTCGAGTCGTCTTGCGAGACTGGAATACCTTTAAAACGTTCGCTGATCTCTGCGTGCAGGAGAGCTGGGAGCGCATTCCAGTCTCGACAAGGTGAATCGAAGGATCGCCAGGTAAGTTCGCACTTTCCTGAATTACCCCCTTAGTCTGAGATTTTGTAAATGTTTTTCCATGTCTCTTTACTAAATGTATGAAAGGTAAAACTATCAACAAGAAACTGTTAAGCCTAGTCAGGGCAGTTGTAAAACATAGCTTGCCTCTAATAGTGAAAGATGCAGTTAGCTAGGCAGTGTTACCACTCATATGCTCTCTGAGGAGTGATAATAGACTGGTTGGGCGCAGGTTGCAGCACTTAGCACCCAGTGGAGGAACTCTGGTGAGTGGACATAAAAGGTACAGCTGCCAGACAGCAACACAATTGGAGATCCAGCAACTTGCAAGTTGGGCATAGTATATGGACAAAAATATATGTTTATGTACATTGTTTGACTGTGGGCCTTATTGACTAAAGTCTGAATTTACCTGTCTAATTCACCTAGCTACAATTGAAGTCCCATTACCAAAATAGTTGCAAATTCACTTCACTTTATTTATGAAGCTGCCGATAGATTTGTTGAACAAGCAGACTGCTACAGATGCTGTCGAATGCATAGTATACATAGAAAGTTTTCCAGCACTCCAGGATAAAAAATCGTTTTTATTGCCACCACATGGG
>WMED01003312.1:0-22451 GCA_019650415.1 Pipa parva
CGTCAGACGTCAGTCGCAGTCGCCACTAACCAATGGTGTATTGGAATTGTGCGTTCGTCGTAACAATGCAGGAATGCAACCGCGCGTCCAGACGCTGACGCAATGACACGCCGAGACAGCGACGAAAATGGATGCCAACCGACCACGATCCGAATCAAAAGGTGAGTACCATGACAACAAATAGGTAAATAAACGTTTAAGGAAGAAATAATACTTGCAGTTTGTTTTCATTAATCAGAGAGCTGACATATTACTCTCCCTCTCCTTTCTGCTCTGCATGAGAAGAATAAGCTTCCTTGACTGATATTGGTTAAGCAGTGTGCTGACCTTTTGGCCGCATAAATTAAGTTGGAATGCAGGAGATTACAGAGGGAAAGCTGACTTGTGCACATGTGCTAAGTAGTAAGTAGGGTAAAAATGTCCAGGGGAGGGTACCTTTTCATGGAAAACTGGCCAGTACATATCACACACACATTTCCTGATGCTGGAGTTTATCAGTGCTGCCTTCTCAATCATTCTGCATCACATGAAACATCTACTGGGGAGAAACACTTCTCACTAAGGTATAGTACTGCATATGTAAAGATGTAATCTGACTATAGTTCTCCTTTAATGTTTAATTAAATTTTTAGTTTAGTGAAGATGGACAAAAGGAACAGCTTAAACATCCTAAAATGGACACCTTAAAAACAAATCTGGATCTTGTGTTATCACCACACTGGTTGGATGTTTGTTTAGTTATAGTAACTTAAACTTGTGGAATATTTGAAAATAATATTCAGACAAAATATTCAAAGACAGCCAAAAACATAGCAGCCTTCACCTCCCACGCAAAAAATTTTCCAAGCCAGAATTCAAGTGTGCAAATAAGAGTACAAATGTTCCTAATGTAATATTTGGGTTATTATTGTCCGCTAAGTTATTTAGTTATTGTGAAGCCAAACTGCAACCAAAAGACTTTACATTTATTTATTTTGTACAGACTTGTAAAACAAATCTTATTGGTACACTAAACCCTTACTTAGTCAACAAGACTATTGGAAATTTCATGATGATTTTCTGATATGATTTAATTACTTAATCTATCACAAATCATTCATCATTGTTCAACTAAAACTCTGTAAATTGTCCTAGAATGTAGCTTGTGTAAATATTTTATATCCATTTATCTAAATCAGTGGTTCTCAACCTACGATGACGTCATCACTCCGGCATGCTCTTGATGACATCGCCACGTCGCATGCCATGTGTTGACATTCGGGAACAACATCATTGCATCACTTGATGTCGTTTGTGCGCGACGTCATCACGTATGCGCATCACATGGTGACGTTTGGCCGTAGTGTCACCACGTATGAAGGGTCCTGCTCTCACTACTGAAGTGGAACAACGTGTTCAGCGACCCCGGTGAGAGCATCGTTTGACTCCCAAAGGGGTCGTAAACCACAGGTTGAGAACCACTGATTTAAACAGAGAGTAATTTACACTTTCTTTTTAAACACCTGTAAAAGGGCAGTAACGGCAAGAACGGAAGAAGCCACAGATGCCCTTCTACCTAGTATATATTTACTTTGTGCATTAAAAACTCTTTCATAGAAAATAACGGGAGTTGGCGGGATCTATATGCCCAACAATAAAACATGACTGCAGTCAACATAGAGAGAAACAATATAAATCAGGAAATCTGCTTTGACAATAGCATTTTACAAAGCACTATGCAGGAATAACTGCGGTGTCAATACTAATCCTCTATAGGGAAAATTATAATTCCAAAATCTATTTTACGTTTAAATGAATCTGTTTTACTTGTGAAATATCAGAAAATAAAACACTGCTATTTCTTTGTGACTGATGATGTAGCATTTGTTTAAAACTGCTATATAAAAGTATATATTTTCTGCCCTTGCATGGGTCTTTTTTTATCAATCACAGGGCTGTTAAGATCACCAGACTGCACTAAAAAAAAAAAAAACGGTTATTTGTTTATGGTTCCATAGACTGCAGCAGGCTTTCCTTCTGTTTAAATATAGCCTGTATCTCTGTCACAGACTAAGAGGGGAATGTTGTGTCGGTAAAGAAGCAGCAGGCAAAGCTTATCACATGCAAGAACATATGCTGCCATTGATTTTACTAGCATTAAAATAAATATGTTTTTTGAAAGCACATCTACTTTAAGTTTAAATAATACAATGTTTTAAACTGCTAAGAAAGACATGATATCACTTTAGGGCATTGGCACATGTGACATTTTGATGGTGTTTGGCCTGTAACGACCACTAAACAAAGACAAATGCTCTAAGGTCTTAATCTATGTCAGGGGTGTCAAAATCTGTCCCGCATTGTAATAATATTTGGCCCACGAGAAAATACCAACTGTCTACTAGAGTTGGCCTGCTGGTAGACAGCCCATGCACTGCTATTACTAATCCCAGAATACTCTACTGCTGTGTTTGCATGTCAACCCCCCCCCCCCTCCTCTGTTGACATTAATTAGCAACCTCATGCTACCAGTCAAATCGGGTCACCCCTCCCAAAAATGACTAAAACAAAAAGTGGGAAACAGGATCTTTTTAGAAAAGTGGGAAGCAGAATATCTGGACAGAAGGTTCATCATTAGATCTGATGAGAAGGAAAAACTTCTTCAATTGTTGACATTTTTTCAATAAATATCAAGGTTGGCCCATGACTTTTTCCAGGTTTTTCATTTTTGCCCACTGTGTATTTGAGTTTGACAGCCCTGATCTATGTGATAATATCCTTAAATTTAAGTAAAATGCATCCTTCTTACCTATGAATTTATTACTGCATTAAATGTTTATATCTAAATCTCTAAATAATGTTCAGCTAAACATTCTTAAATAAAAAATGCTTAGTGGTTATACTATTAGGATGGAAAATCTTACTTACTTTGTTTATCTAACTTCATTTCTATTAGGATAATAGACAGCCATATAAGGGATTCAGTGATCCAGTGGCTTATATTATTAGTCAAGGGCTATGCTCTTGAACTGAGCATGCTCCCACCTAAAGCTGCTGATGCCAGAATAGCAAATAGCTTCCAGAATGCACAATTGATTTCCATGCAGGTACATGCACATGAATAGCAATGCAGATGTGGTTCCTAAGCTATAAGTTGCTGGTTATATCCTTGTTTTTCCCCTGTTTCAGCACAGTACGTTAGCTATGAATAGGAGAAAATTTCATTATTTTCCAGAAATGTTAGTATTTCGATCTTTACCCCCTACTTCCTAAAACTTGCAAAGTTCCACATTTAAACCACTGCTTTCCTGCTAGTCAGTGCTTTTTTTGTAAAAAAATATTTTCCGGTACTGCTCCTAACGCAGCACTAACACAGCCAGCCACTGTCTGTCTGAATGACCTGATCAGTCATCAGATTTTCCGGTACGCCGTACCGGCTCGTACCACTGCAAAAAAAGCACTGCTGCTAGTGATACGGACCATTAGTTGAAATGACAAACACAAAAGTTACAATCATTAAGCAAAGTCATTTAAAGACCACAAAAACAATCTTGTGGTAACTACAGCATGCTAAAAGTTAAATTGAAAGTAAACATCATCTCCTGTGCATATGCCGCTGTTGCCAGATTATGACTGAACTTTGTAAACGGTGATTATCCACATCATCATACCTAAGGTCATCTAATCTATATAATGTTCAGCAACTGTTTTGTTTGGGTGTCTGCTAGCTGACATAGAAAAGTCATGGGTAAAGAAGTGCAAAGTTTAGCATGGACTAGCGGTTTGAATGGGGTCTAAGTTCACCATTTAGGCTGATGCACTTATTACTAAAAATATTAAGGGGGTTATTCACTAAAGTCCGAATTGTTGCGTATAGGTTTGAATTCGCCAAATAAAAACAGTCGCAATAGGCTGCTACTGTCGCATTGCGTCTTAAAAATGAGAATATTGTTGCAGTTGCGACTTTATTATGGGAAAATTGTCGCAATCTTAACTTTAAAATATTGTTGCAACTTTACAATGGGGAAATTGTCGCGGACTTGCTATGGGAATCCGCTGTTTGAGAATTCGACAGTCAAATTCACACCTTAGTGAATAACCCCCTAAATATTAGCATAGGCCAGAGGTCAGCAAACTTTTACTATGAAAAGATCCATTTTGCCACCTCTTCCACTAAAGAGAAGTAGTTGGGAGCCGCAAAACATAACAACCTAGAAACTTATAAAAGTTTTAATCTTTTTTTTTTTAATTTTACCTGTTCCAACATCAGAATAGAACAAACAGAAGAAAATAATAAGACAAATAAAATAATATATAAATCAAAATTACATTGATAAATAACCTTTATTGTTTTATTTTTTGTTTTAAATTTGCCAATCAAGGCAGAAAGGAGCCACAACAAGGAGGCTGAAGAGCCACATGCCACATGCCTCTGGCATAGGCAAAGATATCAGCCAGTCTTTGCTATGTACAGTGCATTTGATAGTTTTTAACTAATAATATAACTAAAATAGATGAACGTAGCTTCAGTCAGAATTCCCTGTGGATAAATGGATGTGTGCGCAATCCACTATATCTGTTCTAAATCCATTATATTAGTTTGCTTGTACACCCCTGTATGTTCTTAGATTAGCAACAGATAACCTATGATCTAATGGTATCCTCAATATAAGCTTAGTTAATTTTTTTATTTTATAGTTTATACTGGAATTAATCCTTTAGGCAGGAGTTAGGCTGGGGAAGGAGCTCTTACATACAGTATACTTGGTGCCGTAGTCCAATTTGTAGCACAGGTTGTACGCACTGGTTGCTACTTGATGGGCAATTAGCTCAGTAATTGTTATGTGTGTGTGCCCAGCTTAATAAGGCATCTGAAAATAGGCACTAATTGAAAATATCAAGAGAAACACTAAAACACTAAAGATTTTGCAGATTTGGCCAACCACCAGATGTTGGCATTTGTGTGCAAGTGTGTGTGTGGTTCAGCATGAATCATTTGACTATTTGCAGAAACTCTTGAAGGCACTTTGATAATTTTCCAATAAATATGCACTTATGAGAAAGTCAATCATATTTTCTGGTCTTCATTTAAATAATTAAACTGATAATTACTGTGCATGGGATAAAGATATATGTGTATATATTGCCCCCTAGTGGCAGTCTTGTATTATTACATCTTTAGAACAGAGTTCACTTTGTAGTTTATTTTGTACATCTGTAACAAAGGCATTCTAAATATGAGCATAACCTGCTCCGCATTACAACAAGCATTTATCATGTCATTATACTGTATAAATATTCATAGTTATGGATGCCTAACATGCCTTTTTCCATAACAACTGACTGATTTCTGAACAAGAGTTACATTCAGTTGTATTCTGTAACCTAAACAAGTGATCCTCAGAGGGTTATTCACTAAGGTGCGAATTCGACTGTCAAATTCGCAAACAGCAGATTCCCATAGTAAATCCGCTACAATTTCCCCATTGTAAAGTCGCGACAATTTTCCTATAATAAAGTTGTGACTGCAACAATATTCTCATTATAAAGACACGACTCTGACAGTAGCAGCATATTGCGACTGTCTTTATCTGGCAAATTCGCACCTGTACACAACAATTCGGACTTTAGTGAATAACCCCCTTTAGTATGAGATTATCCAGTTGTTTGTACATACAGATCTGCTTTCTCATCAGAAATTTGAAAATATAAAAAAAGAAATGAACTGGCACCATATAATTAAATTGTTCTAACAGTTTAATACAATGTTCTTTTGAAAGTATTACCCTCCACTGGAGTAAGTCATACTTGCAGTGACATTTGCTATTTTTGTAATACATGGAAAGTGTCCTGAATCAAAAAGAGTTAAATGAAGTCAGCCTGTTAGGTATCACTGTAAACACCACCTGACATGGACTGTATTTGGTACTTTAGGTATTTTACTACATTTATAAGGGCAAAATTTATTAAAGTTGGAAAGACTGAGTTTATGGTGCTAAATCTCGTGGTGTTCCCGTAAGTTTACCTCGTGAGTTTTTCAATCTTGAGTTTTTTAAATTTTGTGATGGAAAGGTAGCCATACTTTACATTAATACTATGGCTAGCTTTTTATCTAAAAACCGAGATCAAAAACTTGCACGATAATCTTGCGAGATAAACTCTGAAAGACCAAGGGCGGTCTTTCCGACTTTTAATAAATTTCAGCCTTTAAAGCAGGGGTCGGCAAACTTTTGGGCTGAGGGAGCCATATATGTGCAGCTCCCTCAGCCCTTTTGAATCCGGAGCCGCTGACGTCACATGCGGCTCCGGATTGGCTAGCAATTCGAACTAGCAGTGATGTCAGCGGCTCCTGATTGGCTAGCAAACCGGAAGCCCGTGATGTCAGCGGGTCTGGATTGGATAGCAATCCGGAAGCGCTGAGAGATCTCTCTCTCTACAGCGCTTGTCAGCACACTGTAGTGAGCAGTGTTTGCACCGCTCGTTACAGTGAAAGAGCAGGATATGGACATCAAAAGGGCCATAGGTTGCCGACCCCTGCTTTAAAGTATAGTTAAATACTTTCAATAGAGAAAATGGACTAAATTGTCTTCTTGTTGCAAATAGTGATCTTTCTAACTATGCCTTTTTTTTTTTTTTTTTGCCCTTAGGTTAAGTTGCCTTTCCCTATAGATCAAATCACAGATCTTCCACGCAACGATTTCCAGATGATGATAAAGATGCATAAACTAACTTCTGAGCAGCTAGAATTCATTCACGATGTGCGCCGCAGAAGCAAAAACAGAATCGCTGCACAGCGCTGCCGCAAGAGGAAGCTTGACTGCATTCAGAATTTAGAATGTGAAATACACAAACTAGTGAGTGTCTTTTCTTTTAGCTGAAATCTTGCACCCCCTGCTGGAAAAGATTTAACATCCTTTGAAATGTGTCACTTTCATCTGCCTGGCAACACAAGCTGTTAAGTTCATATGTTACAAAATGTAAATCTAGACTTGACAATTGAATTCTTGCCTCCCTTTCTGCTATTGTTTCTTTTTATTGCATCGCTGCTGATAGAATACCTTTGTATGAATTAAAGGAAAACAATGCTAGTTTATTACAGTATGTATTGTGCACTTTCGTATTTGAATAGATTGCAAATGATTATTATATTTCTGTTTTAGACACACACCCTCAATCTCTCAGTCATCCACACACTAGGGCAGTGATGGATAACCTTTTGAGCTCCACATGTCAAAATTCTGTCACGATCACGACTTTATGTCAGGAAAATTATCGTGGATTTACAGTGGAAAATTGTCGCAGTAAGACATGGGAAAAATTGTTGCAGTAATGCTACAGTATGGGAAATTTTCGCAGTTATGCTATGGGAAATTGTCATGGTCACGGGTTTTGATATGAGAAAACATGGGAGTGCAAAAATGTCTCGGCGTGTTACCTCTGACATGCGTATCATAGGTTAGCCATCACTACCCTATGGTCTGAGGCCCTGGTCGGCATTGAGTTCTTTGTGTTTGTGAGTGTCTAAGAGAAGACTCAGGACTTTATGAAATGTATAGAAATATAAAGCATTTCAAACATGTGGATAAAACTACATTTTTCCAGACTTTGATCAATTAAAGGAGACCTAAAACAAAAAAAATAAAAAAAGAACTGTTAAAATCCTTACCTTATACAGAGCCGATTGATTATAGTCATAGCATGAGCTGTGCTGTAATTAGCCAGCTCCCGATGCTTCTCCTGATGCTTCCTGCACAGCGCTGACTGACTGAGAAGCCAGCGCGCAGCTCCCGCCAGTTGTTTTACCGGCTTCAAACATCATCACGCTCATTGCGGGGAGCCTTCTCATTGGCCCCTGCAATGAACATGATGATGTTTAAGCCATTTTTTACCTGAGGTGAAACAAGTTGGGAGGAGCTTCACACTGGCTTCTCAGTCAGCCAGCGCTGTGAAGGAAACATCGGGTGCCGCTAATTACAGCACAGCTCATGCTGTGACTGTAATCAATCGGCTCTGTATAAGGTAAGTATTTTAACAGTCCTGTTTTATTTTTTTGCATTAGTTCTCCTTTAACGCAGTTTAAATTTTCTTTCCTGTGATGTACCTGATTAACTAATGAATTAGATGAAATTATTTACTGAAAATGCTTCTTTCAGGTATGCGAAAAAGAGAAGTTGCTGACAGAAAGGAACCAGCTCAAAGCATGCATGGGTGAATTACTGGACAATTTCTCTTGTCTTTCCCAAGAAGTATGTAGAGATATCCAGAACCCTGAGCAGATACAAGCCCTGCACAGATATTGTCCTGTGCTACGACCATTGGATCTACCCACAGCTGCCACTTTCAACCCATTACCAGCAAGAGTAGAACAAAACCTTTTAACAGCTCAGGATACAGGTGAAAACATGCAGTGTTGCAATGAGCAAGGTTCAATACAGCATCTTGGGGCTCACTCACTTCCTAATAACATCCCAGAAAATTGTATAGCAAGGAGTGTGACGGAGGGATCTGATCATGGTACTTACGCAGAGAGGGGGGATTGTATGGAACAGAATAATCAAACAGTGACAGTGGACTTTTGTCAGGAAATGACCGACAAATGTACGACGGATGAACAGCCAAGGAAAGATTTCACCTAGTGACTTCTGGCTATACAGTTCATATGGTCCAGTAAATGTCATTTGTCAGCCATTGGCCACCACTGCCTCCAGGAAATTTTATTGGTGCACACTACAGCAGTCTTAGCAGCAATACTGTTTTATCAAGTATTCCCTCCTCTCTGAATGCAGGAGATCTCTTCATGATGGTGCTATATATACCTTGCACTGGCAGGGAACTAAAACAGTGGAGACATCTGTCCTCCTAATGTTTTTATTTTATTTCATAAACGTATGCTAATTTTCAGATATTAACAGGGATGGACAACCTCGGAGGACCCAATAGCAACTTCTTTTTTCTCAGTGACCCTCATGTCACAAAACCCTATCTCAGGAAATTTCCTCTGAATGTTCATTTTGATTTCATTGAATCCCACAAAAACAATATCAAGGTTTTATAGGTAAACTGTAAATAAGTTCTATATCCATATGCAAGACATAAATGTTCCCCTTGATTTTCACACCCTACAACTGGAAGTGCTTTGTTTGTATTGTACTAGCAAGATACAACATTCCTTTTTTTGCCTTTCTTCTCCATTCTAACTTTAATTTTTTTCCCCAATGAATCTTTTTTTTTTTTTTTTATGACAAAGGTTGTATAGTTTGAGGCGACCTCCCATTTTGCACCATTTCAGTACTGCTTAATTAGCGGGTAATTTGTTTTTCTTGCTGATACTGTACATTTTTGCCATTCTTGCCACTTGCACTGAGGTTTGCTCTTTGATGTAATTTAAGCATAACTTTGTATGTGTTTATCTTCTACATAATTTAAGTTAAGGGGGAAAAAAAACATGAAAGAAAAAAAAAAAAGCTCAGGAGAATATAACATAGGAACATTTCTTGCCAAATATTGCATTCACCACATTATCTAACGTTTTTTGTTTTTTTTTCATTAATTTTATTCATTCCCCAAAAAAAAAAAAAAAAATGTCTGTTTTTAGAAACCGAACAGTATTTGATGTTATTTCTGTATTGACTTATTCAAAATAACGTATGGGTGATGCATACTGACTCTTTTCTTTGTGAAGTGTGCAACTAAAGTCAGCCTCCACCTGTGTTAACCAATGAAAAATCAGTTACCTCAGATCATAATTGAAAAAAGTCTGTCCTTTTTTTTTTCTTATTGCATACGACTAAATCATCCCCTATGGGATAAAAATGATTGTCCTGGTATTGCTTTACTATAGGTTTTTCCTCAGCATCAAAGACAATGCAAGGAGCTGGAGTTGTCCTGCTGGGTTATTTGCCACATTGCCATCAAGTGCATTGTGGGTTTTATACAGCTATGGTTCTGTCAAAAGGACACAGAAGGGGTGAAGAATGGACTTTTTTTTATGTTGCTTTGTATTTGTAAAGCTAAGTAACTCCCAGCTGCAAAATTTGAAATGTGTTACTATCCAATTAATGCAAATGAGAGTTGTGTATTGATGCATTTACATTGCAGCGTTAAAGTGGCTTCTCAGTTTATTAAGCTTATTAATTCAAATCCTTTGATGTAACTCATATCTCTAAAAACATAGGGGGGGGGGGGGAAGCAAAAAACAAACTTCGAGTCAAAAACCAAAAATAAAGAATGACTAAGCCTGGACATGTAAGATATGGGTTGTATGCATGTTGAGTTTGAATCTGCATTTTAGGTCACTAATGCAAAGCCTATTTAAAAAATAATGAGTAGCACCTTAAACGTATCATTCTTGTTCATCGTTCAGTGTGTAACTAGTCTTTCTTGACTTGTAACACACATCTACCAATGTTAGTTTACTCCACTCTGGCCCCAAACCCTTTTTTGTGCGTACACACCTTTACAGTATTGATAGGCCAAATTGTATATTATATGCATGTATATTTTTCCATTGGCCAGGGTGCAGTACAAATATTAACATTTCTTCATTCTAAAGAACACTCAGAATTATAGCAGTTGTTCTTTTTTCCTCTAATGTATAACATTTCACTTATTGAAGCTATACCAACACATCTGTGTTTCCATGAATTGAAAATAACTGACATAACAGCTTTGTATGACTAGAAGCTGTAAAAAAAATGAATATATTATCTATCTGTTTTAACTTAGAATAACCAATGTTCAGAAAAGGGTACATTCAATTATAAAATGTTTGTTTACTTTAGTAGGTACCCCAGATTGCTAATGTGCCCCCTATGCTAGAAATTGCTTGTATTAGCTGTTCTCCCTAAAAGTCTAGTTCTCTATTTATTTCTTTTGATAGGCGCTCTGTAATAAAGGTGTCCATTCTCCAACCCTCTAGCCTCTGGTTAAATACAGTAAACTCATCCTTAGCCTGAAGACCATCTGTCACCATAGAGTATTGATACCCCTTTCAAATAGCATGCAAAGGCCTGTTGCATTGTAGGAAATGGCATTCAACTTTTATATTTCTACTGTTGGTTGTTTTCCTTGGAGATTTTTAATCCTATTATTTTAATAACATAACTTTTAATGCAATTTTTAACATAAGGAAACAACACTAAAGAAATCAAGTGGATGAATGTATTTTTATTGTCTTTACAAACCTTATAGTCTTAAATGTTCTTCAAGATGTTACACACCTTCTTGTTTACCAGTAGTAAGACTTTTGTTGTCAGAATTGGATATCTCTTTGTGGCATATTTTGTGAGGATACAGTTGCTACACTTGAACACTTGAATGTCTCTCACCCCATCTTTTATGGTCTTCCTATTGATCTCTGTGATCTCTGAAGAAACTTTAACCTACCTGTATATTTTTAACTTGGTAAAAGCCATTTGCTGTGTCTCATGAGCTGGACATTTCAGTTCCAATAATTGGTATCTGTTTCCAAATGATCAGTATTTTTTATTTTATTTTATAACATGTTTTCTGTCTTTTTTTTCCATTGTAAAGCTGTATGGAGCATTTTTGAAACTTTTAAGTAATCATGACAACATCTTTAAAATTTACAAACGGTCCCTCACTGCATTTGACCCTCTCGTCATCACAGGAAAACAAATGTGTTTGGAACCAGCATCACAGGTTTATGACTTATATGTATCTTCTGCCTGAATTGTAACAGAAATAAAACATTGGTTAAAAGGGTAGCTATCATAGATAGAAATGCACCAAACTGTACTGAATATTTAAAGGGAATCTTTTATCATTGTTTATTTTGTCATTATAAAAGGAAGCTTATTCGTAAACGTAAGATTGTACTTAATGACAGAAACGGAGTATGCTTACTGGGCACTTCAATATCTGCCCTTCCTACCATCAGTTTTAACTACAATTCCCTAAAAAAGGATTGTTGTTTGTCAGTGATCAGTTTCCTTCTATACATTATCTGCACAATTCATATTTATATATTTTTTATCACTGTGTTTTCTACAAGAACATTTTTCCTATTAGAGCCAAATTAGTTTTGCCATCTGTCCAACACAGAAGAACTCTTCAACTCCCATTTATTGACTGCTCTTTTCAATATAGGGTATGTTAGATCATTTTGGTTTTAAAAGAGAAAAAAATTATAAGGTTATGAAAATAGAGTTTAATAAAAATAAATAATGAAGTCTGTGCAAAATGTATTATGTATCCTATAAAACCTTAAACATTTTCATATATTTTTTTCCATTTTCAGTATTGTTTTTACATATCAGGTGGCATTAGTTCCATAACAGTTCTAACTCTTCTGGGATCTAGTATAAAAAGATTAGGAACTATATCAACTTTCTACATTTTGTTCACCCTTAGTTCATATTTAATATGGACTTCAAACTATTGTTGGTCACTGAACATCAAGCCTGTCGCTCCGTGTTTGATACCTGCAGATAGAGCAGGACACATGTTAACATGTTGTATTAATTTTACAACCTTTGAATTAAGTATTACATCTGCATGATGATAACAATGATGTGGGATTCGTATAGGCTAGATAGAAGATTGTTGCCTTTGTACAGAGCTGGATCATATGATGGGGCATATTTATTAAGACCTATCTGACTATATCGATTGATTTCAATCCATTTCGCTGTCAATTTTTATTTCCCTGTATTTTTTGATTACCCTGATTTACAAAGGATTAATAAAAATGTTTCCCCATCTGAATAGTTAACAGGGGAACACTTTCAAATGCTTTTCTATGAGGCTTCCTTCCATTACAGATCGATATCGATGTCTTCTCAATGGGGAAATATTTAGGACTCAGGCTAAATGACAGGACCAACTCCATGGGGAATAATGGGTTTATGCCAGCCTAAGGGTGGGGAATTCTTTTGGGGGATAAAAATGTTTTTTTGTACAGTTTAGTAATTAGGAGAAAACAGCGATATTGTTAAATATAGACTGTTTCTCCTACATTTACTAGTCAAAAAAACCTGTTCGACTTTAGTAAATGTGCCCCTAATTACTGTGTAGTTTTTTTTAGGTTTTAGTTCTCATATTTTGTTAAATAAAAGAGTACAGTGTTTCAAAGATATTTTAGTCTCTTCTGAACATTTTTATTTATTGTTTTTATGGTTGCATAGAGGACTTTAAAGTGAGTAAAGTGTGTTGAATGCGCTACTTCCTTAGAAAATCTGCTCTATCTTATGATAAATTGTTAATGAGTTGTCTGTCACTGTCAGATAATCATTTTGGGTTGTGTTATATAGATGTGTACCTAGGGTACCAAATAGCAAACCTTCCTTCATTCAGAAGCTTAAAACTGGATATAAACTCCAGCCATTTCTTTTAAATGATTAAAATCACTGTTGATAAAGTACGGTTATGAAGAATGAAATTTGCTGACAAAACAGGTAAAATTAAAATCTATATAAACTGACAGAGGAAAATGACACTACGTTATGTAAAGCCCATGCATAACTCCCTTTAGACCTAGATTTAGCAATAGACAGGATTATCCTTTGCTTTAATTTACACCTTTGTGATGACATTTGGCCTACATCCTATACCTCTTTAGGCCATGAAGAAATCCATTTATTTTTTTTGTTGTTGTATTTAGTTGTTAAAGCAAAGCACTTTTCCCCTTTTACCATACTAGTTTCATCCCTGCATGTCTTTCTCTGGTTCATTTCTTGTCTTGATAGTAATTTTACTACATTAAGCCCTCACTATTTTTTACTTCTCTACAATAGTTCTATTTTTATTTGGAGGTGGGAAAATAATAATATAAAACAAACCTGATTATTAGACCCTCAGCTCAAAGTGAATTAAATATGAAATAATTCCCTTGTGTAATTTCCTGTACAGAATGAGGGAATCTTTCTGCATACTGCTAATTTTTTATTTATTTTTTGTTGGATTCTGCTAAATCTTTGGTCATTTCTTAATAAGCCTTACCCTACCATGTTTACTTCCCTGGATTGAAAAAGCGGTATTCTCATAGAGAATAATGCTTTCACCGGGTCTGTAATTGGTGAGCAAGTTTCAGCTAAATACCATTAAAAAAATAATAAAATAATTACAATTTTCATATATTTGGGAGTAAATAAAATTTGAGAAAGTTTTGCCTGATGCAATAGAGTGCATTTCACATTTCAATTATAATATTTCTGATATTTTTTTGTAGCACATTCTATCTCTTACCATACCTGGGAACTTGCAGTTTTATAGGGAGGAGATACTTGATGATGCAATTTGAATCACACATAGGGCGGGGCTAGACTGCCAAGAAAAATCAGAGACGTGTCAGAATGTTTGGACATAATACATATTAGTGCCAATTTACCCGGAGACTGGGTATTTACTCAGCAAATCTGGAGGCTCCTGGTAAAATCATGCATTTATGGCCACGTTAAATAAATGTCCTCCAGATATCTTAGTGTAACACTTCTACAATGGTAGACTTGGTAGCTCTCACTCATTTGAATGATTGCAGTTAACAAATGTACTATATCTGTTTTTCTGTACCCATACTTTTATACCGTTTGTGTTCCTTTAATTTCACTATAAACATGACTTCTATTAAGTTATTTTCAGCATATCTTGCGGTTCAAGTTCATTTTAGAGCTTCATTATTGGATTAGATCCATGTAACTACCAACAACTGTATTTGATATACCAAAATCTAGATTGTGTTGATTGAGAGAAGCAACAGAAAGAAAGGTGATTTGAATAACTAATGATAGATTCATTCTGTACACAAATGGATATGCCTACAACTAGTCAATACCAACAACCTTAACAAGTTTGTCCTTCCAATGCATTGCCACACAGAAGCCATAGACAAATGTGTAAGGGTACAGCTTGAAAAAGCTGACGTCTAATTTTGCCAGATTTAAGTTTTGTTTTCAGTTTTAAAAAATGCTGAATTTTGCTGAAATCTATTTGCCACTCTGGGCTTTGCAGAAACCTTTATTATTGTGATGATGATATTTCAAATACAGTTCATTATTAATAAAGCAAAATGTAGGTAAAACACAGTCCTCTTAAAAGGGAAGAAATGTAGAGGAATTTATTGTATTATTATAAGTAAACAACCCCCCCATTCATCCCATTCCATTGAATTTTAGAGAAAAAAATGTATAAACTGCCTCTTTTGGGTTCAGTGGATGAGTATGACTAAATACAGTCACATCTCTAGACACACTTTACCACACCAAAACATATCTCCCGATTGTGGGCGGTAGGTACTAAAAGGGAATAACTATTCCCTGGTAGGTCAATATCTGCAATATCGATATCTCCAATTTCAAAATGTATTTATTAAGCCATTTTATACTTTTTATTTTATATTTTTTATTATGTATTCTAGTGTTCACCTGGTTGAGGGTGGGGAAAACCCGGTATTCCCTTTGGAGATGGAGCACTAAGATTGTTCTAAATCCCCGTTGGAAAAATCAGTGATATCGATATCATAGGGCTCCATTGAAAGTAATGTAAAATTTAGCGGTGTTAATGCACTATTTAGATTTTAATTGACTTTTGCATAAATTAAGGGAAAAACGAAAATGAAGAAAAAAGGCAAGTTATTTTCATCAATATCACATCTAGGAAGTCAATGTGTTTGTTGTGGTTGTCCATTGAAATCAGTAGAGTGATTTGTAGATGTTTTTCTGTGTTTTGTCACAAGCGGTAAGCCTAGTGTGCAACTTTCCTTTCAAATGATGGCTGGAACCAACAATGAGAAAAACATCTCACAACTCAACACAATAAAAATCCAAAAAATAACGCAAATGCCATGTCAATCCAATTAGCAATTTCATTGTTCCTGTGTTAGTTGCCCTTTAATGAATATTGGTGGATCAGAATACTCTGAAATAAATGCAGTTATGGCAGCGGGTTACCCAAGTACCCAAAAATAACATTATGCTTTATACCTTTGTACCTGAAAAGTCAAATATGAGACCAAATGTGAGCAGATATGCTGGGTAAATAACTAAAAAGCCTAAGAGTATAATGGAAAGTTAATAAACATATTAATATGATCCATTGCTAGATTTGTAAAACAAAAGTGCCAATATCTATACCAATTCCATATAGCAGTACAGATAAAAGGGGAACTTTCATATATATGTTCATATAATAACCAAAACTTTCTTAACGTTTCCAGGTTGTTGAAAAAATTGCAGACAATCTAGTAACCTTAGTGCAGGTTCAGTCTAAAGTGTATTCTGATTGCCTACTTCTGGCACACACCTCCAATATTGCAGGATATTTAGTATAAATGCAATGTGAAACTCATTTCATGGCAATTGTTTTACAGAGTTGGTGACATTTAACATGTGTAATGTTAATGGAGCTGTACTTTTCTTTTGTTTATTTTATTGTATTTTTTTTATATCTATTACCTTAATTTCTACAACTTCGGAGTTTAACATGGACCTGTCATCTGTGGGGTAGCAGGAAATAAGATACCTTCTAAATGAAAATAATGAGCTTCCCTTAGTAAAGGAATGTTTCCATGGCAATGAGAGCTTCTGTAAGTCAGCTAAATGTTTACTTTGTGGCTCCTCCAGAGTCTTTGAGGATCATATTTTGGGGGGGGGGATCCCGAAAGAAGAGCCATAATTTTATAACAATGTGTATTCCTTTCCTGTTTACTATTTTATTGAAATAACTGTAAAATCGTTACTACTAATTTGCAAAACAAGTATAATATAAATGCATTGATGAGTATCAAGTTGCTTAGCTACCATTGTCTCACATCTTATGTAAAGAGTGCCATAAAGTGACTCACTCAACATCTCCAGGGTTTCACAACACAGAGGATAGTCTTTATAGCTGTTCTTATGTGTCATGGTTTCTGCTGTTGTTTCCTACAGGATTTTAACATTTTTTTTCTGGGCATTATTTGTGTTTGTGATGATTTGATTTTTTTTTTTTTGTCCATTGAGTTTAGATATCTTTTGCATATTTAACATGGAGGACAAATGACTGCTGTAAGCATGCTCACGCAACAAAGGAGATCTCTTGACAGATTGTCTGACTGCAGACTTGTATTTCACAATGTACTATCAAGTAACATTATTTAATTGATTAAATGTGTATGTCATGGTTTACCATGTAAATCTATACTGTATAGTGTGTACATAGGGGTGTGTTCACCACATTGCATTAAATTAAAGACTGTTGGTTTTTAAAAGGGAACTGTGAGTACGTTCAGAAATTCACCAAGCTACACAGAATTTTAATGACGATGTCAAAATAGATTTCTATAAACTAGACTTCATTACTGTTCCTGATCACCAACTCCTACACTGACAGATTTTGACAGTTTAGTAGTAAAAAGTAATCGTTCAGTAGCTGGTGGATTTCTGTATGTATGGACAGCTCCCTTTAACCATGCCCTTTAAATAAATGTATATTAATCTGAAGTCATGTCAAAGTATTGACATAGGAAGACTTAAAGTATTTGGGTAATAATATTAAGTATCCTAAAATGTTTCTTGTCACTGTGTGCATGTGTTTGTGTGTATGTATTTGTGTGAGTATATATCTGTATATTGACAGACATGCCAAAAAATTGGATTCCCCCGTTTCTTGTTTAAAACATAAATTCCCACCGGGTGAGGAAATCTACCATTGGCGTCACAAAATACCAATGACAGTTTATTCAGTATTCATTTGTATGAGTGAATTAGTGTTCATTTATTCTGATCTGGTTTTAACAAGTAGAGTCCCTTACAGACCCGGTTGATTAGGAGTCTGTGAGTATTAGTTCATATCAAAATACTGGGGTGTTCATAAATGGTAAACAGTCAAAATAAAGCACTTCTTCAGAGAAAAAAACGGAAAAGCACTCTTTTTAAACACTGATAGAGAGTAATGGATAGAAATTATGTCAATGAAGCACTTAAACATGCCGATTCTTATTCATAGTCTATAAACAGCATGAGGTAGTGCTTTTAAGTTGTTGAACTGTAAAAACATGCATGATTTTCAATGTCAATATAATCCGTTTGTGAACAAAATGAAAACTGGGTGGCACATGTGAAGACTAGCAGGATATTGCATCGTTATTTAATTTTGTTTTTAAACAGGCACTGATCTACTAAGTTCAGTCCTTTACCCATCATTAATGCAAAACTTGCTTTGTTGAAGTTAGAATGAAACAAATTGCAATAGATTTAAAGCCTGGAGTCTTCTATAATTGCATTGATTAAAATTGCTTTCCTGAAGAGGGCTACAACCAAAGATTTCAAGCTTGAATCTTATTAACAGTTCGCATACTTACAAGTTATAGTTCAGTAGCAGCTAGTGTTATCTAGTAATGGATGAAACCATTCCTAAAACACCTTAACCCTTCTAAAAGTGGCACTTAAAGCTCTATATATAACTCTAATTCAGTGGTGTGTGATATCCTAAAAGAAACTGAAGTCAGTTTGTCACTTTGGGGCATATTTACTAATGCCAATTCTGCCATATGAATTGATATCACCCCATTTCACTGTATATATGGGTTTCCATGTACGTTTTGATTTCCCCGATTTACAAAGGATGGATAAAAATATTTTCCTGCCAAAATAAATAGTTAGTGATAAATATTGATCTGTTACAGGGGCACACTTTGCAGTGTTTTTCTTTGAGGGTTCCTTCCATTACAGATCCATATCCATGTCTCTTTTCCATGGGGAAATCTTTTGGACTTCGGCTAAGTGAGAGGACCAATTCCACAGGGAATAATGGGTTTATGGTGAAGAATTCTTTTGGGGAAAAGCAGCGATATTGTTAAATACAGGCTGTTTCTCCTGCATTTACTAGTCAAAAAGCCTGTTCGACTTTAGTAAATGTACCCAAATTTGTGTCTGAGAAGATATACACTATGAGAAAGGCTGATCTCATAGTGAGTTTATGTCTATAAAAGTTTTGTAGTACAGGATTTCCTTACCCAATTACTTGTCAGTTACATTTATTTATCCAAGATCTAGGACACATTGGCTACTATGCTAATGATATCCTCTTCGGTTTTTTTTCTCCTCTGTGGCTGACCGAGTTATTTCACGCCTCCACTTACTGTATATATTCAGGTTGATGTTTTGTAATACATATATGTGCAGTAAAATAAGTTTATGTATTTATAAAGCTAAATAAAAAAAAATCTTGTAATATTTAATGACTATGGCATTCATTTAGATGCTGTAATACCATATATATGGACCTACTGTGTACATAGCCATATACATGCGTTATAAATGAATAGAGGATTTATAAAGGAGCAATATGTGACAATGAAATTATTTTTTTTTCCATGTAAAGCAAAAAAAAAAAAAAAAAATTTTAAAAAGCTATTTTTATCATTTGGGAAAGGTGTCAGATGCTATTAACCTTTTCAGGTGCTAATTGCTCTTCTACAGGTCTCTACAGCACTATGGCGGGTAAATAGATATCCAAACTGAATGCCGCTTGGAAGATAAAATACTATTCCCATAACTCCTATACCGACAGCCACTCGCTTTTGGAGAGGAGCTGACCTAATATTTATACAAAGCAATTTATTAAAAAAAAACAAGAACACTTCCTGTTTCTATTCTCGTTAAATAGGGTGACTTGAAAAGCAGCGGTCAATTTAGGCTTGGAACAGGGAACCCCCTCCAGTTGGTGCAACAACAAACTAATCCTAAGGGTGAAATGTAATAAAATTGAAAATATCGATATCGCGATATCGAGCAATTTTTATCGATATTGCCGATATTGGCCGATTTGTGATATCGAAATTCGACCGAAATTTTTAATCTGTTAATTTCTATGGAAAAATCCATAATATCGCTAGAAATTCGTTATAGCGATATCGTTATTGCTGATTTTATTAAATTTTGCCCAAAGTAAGCAACTGGCCAGAAATGTAGGTTTAGTAAACAAACAGCAACTGGGGACAACCTGGTTCCTTCTTGCTCTTATACCTGTCATATGGGCAATATCCAACCAAAATAGGCAATTGCGCTGGGTGTTTTCATAAATACTGTATGTCTCATACATATCTCTTTAACTTACTGCATTGCTTTTATGGACTCTGTGGCTGTTTTCTTGCCAATAAATATATAATTTTTTTTATACTTTAAATCTTTTTTCCCTAAACAAAAATGACTTGTAATGTCTAAACTATCTGATTTAAAAGGCCAAACACTCTTTAGACCACAACCCTTTTAGCAAAAAAAACCTGTATTGTAAAGTTTGTAAAGCAGATTTAGTCTACTTTCAATTACTGTTACTCTCTGCACGGTCGCAGATGCTGTGATTTTCTAGTATTTCTATATTATAAAACAGATTTTGTTGGGAGTTTAGTGAATCAGGAAGCATGTAGTTTGTCCATTTCTTAACTTAGCAGGTGAACAGAAGTATGATTACAAATGCCAAAAACAAGATGGCTGCCATTAACACTGGTACATTTCACAGTTAATATGCTGCACACTCTTTGTATAATTACATGTGTTGCAGGCTTCCTGTAACAGGCATGATGTTAGAGTGAACTGACAATGCAATTATAGTAGTCCCTGTACTGTTAGGTAATATAGAAACTAGGTGTGCGCGCCTAACGTCAGACATAAACTGTGAACCGAAAAACATAATATGAAGTCAGCCATAATGACATTTTTAAGTAGAATGCCCTTATGTCTTTCTCACATCCATCATTCATTAATCAAATTGTTTATTTGTTTATGTTGTGTGCAGCTTTAGTAAATGTATGTCAGAACTAAAGTCACATTCTTCAAGTACATGTATGTTGCCTTTTCAAATGCATTGCGTTCATAGCCAATGGCTAGACCTTTTTTTTTTTTTTTTGAGTCTTTGAAATTAAATTGGAGTGGATTGAGTTAACAGGACCTCAACATTTGCTGTGAAATAGTAATGAAAAGTCTCTCTATGTTAAAGCGTCTGGTGTAAGTTGGATTTATTATGGATGAAACGTTAGTTATTTTGCGTTGTCCTCATCTCTTTACCAACTCTTGTCCTGCTGAGACTGTTCCATCTGGATATAGTTCCCCCAACTGAAGCGACCTATTTCCCCTAGGAATGCTGATGACAGAATTTTTATGCTTTTGAGTACAAGTGCACCTCTCATGTTTGCCTTACAGACTTCAAAATCCATTCTCAAACAGGGTTTTTTTTATCAGTGTATGCAAGCGGAGGCTTGACCTCCATTTTCCTCCTTACTAGGTGAACTGAATGGGCTGTTCTCACACACACATCTACCTGTAAAATCCTCTGTACCTCTCATAACTGGTCAATGACTGTAACAGGTTACATCAGGTGTTTTTCTACATGCTTTTTACACAGATTCTATGCGATGTAACTTAATTCAATGCAGCATTTTATTGTTCTAGTTCTTAAGCTTGTCTATTTGTTTTTTTCTAGGTTACTGTGGTTTTTCTTGTGGTTTTTCTTGTAAAAAATAAAAAAAAAATGAGCAGTTTACGCTTATTATGTGTTACTAAAAGTTTTTACCTTTTTTGAAAGAAGAAAGCAATGCTATGAACTAATAAATTAAAAAATGTGTAAATACAGTATTGTGCAAATTTACATTCATTGGAACTGGTAGTGTTAACTACATTTTTGTCTAGACACCATCTTTGTTGATGAAATAAAGACATATCATTATGTTCTGAATCCTTATTTTCATTTAGTTGCATTGCGTTTTGTGTGTTTTTGCGCTGTTTGCGTATTAAAGAAACAATAAAGCCAAAAAAAAAAAATACATACATGCTCCTTACTAACTTTTATTAATTGCGATTTATTAACGATTTAACGACTCTACGGCGTCCACATCAGGAGAACACCTAACAGGAGAGCCTTCCTCGCTCGCTGTGCTCCTACATCAGCCCCGCATAGGCATTTACTAGAAGTGACATGGTGAACATGCATGTCATAAATGCCTCCTCCCTGTTAGGTGTTCTCCTGATGTGGATGCCGTAGAGTCACCGGTGCTGTTGGAGGCTGGGTAATGGAACACAGAAGTGCTGTACAGCACTTCTTTACAGGAAAGAAATGTTTCTTTTTGCCCAAAATCGCTAATAAATCATATTTAATAAAAGTTAGTCATGAGCATGTACAATAAAATGTATTACTTTTTTTAATTTTCTGCCTTACTGTTCTTTTAAGGCATTTTGGTAAAAGGCAAAAGAAAAAAATGCTATATAGATATTTAAAAAACAAAACTTTATTTTTGGGGTATTTTATCTCCCCTCTTTAATTAACAAACCCCATGTTTCATACATATTTCCAGTGTCAGGGAAGAGTCTGTTGGGCTGGCCTGTTGGGAGGGTCTGTTTCAGGACACTGCATTTTTCCCATAGTGCAATATGGGTTCACTGTGACAAATAGGGTTGCATAAAAAAAAGAACAAGTAGTAATGGTTAAGGCAGTGATTTTCAACCTTTTTTGAGCCACGGCACACTTTTTACATTTACAAAATC
>WMED01003313.1:0-14179 GCA_019650415.1 Pipa parva
CTTGTGTACCCTTTTACACATCCCTTAGACCATTGGCTTGTGTACCCTTTTACACATCCCATAAACCATTGGCTTGTGTACCCTGTTACACTCCTTAGACCATTTGCTTGTGTACCCTGTTACACATCCCTTAGACCATTCGCTTGTGTACCCTGATACACATCCCTTAGACCATTCGCTTGTGTACCTGAGACACATCCCTTAGACCATTGGCTTGTCTACCTGACACACATCCCTTAGACCATTGGCTTGTTTACCCTGTCTGGGTTGTTCTTATTAACACTTCTTTGTGTCTGCTTATCTCCCATGTGACTCCTGGCCTGCTAATTTACAGTTCTCTCCCATCTGGTATGAGTAAACTCTTCTGTTGCTGAGTCTGCATGGCTGCATCTCCTTATTAACAGTAATTGCAGTACTTCAGTTGTTGTCCCCATAGAGCTTATAGTCTATCTTTTCACTTATTCATGAGCCAATTCAGCCAGACCCCCAGTTCACCTAATTAACTTACCTAAATGTTTTTGGAGTGTAAGAGGAAAGCCAACTAACCACTGGAATAACATACCATCTCCATGTAGAAAATCTCCAAACTTAGAACCCCAGCACTGCAATATGTTGTTTGTGTTTGCCACTGACCTGCATTGCTGTTATATTGCAAGGTTCTGTTTAGTGCTTAACCTTGACTGTGCTGTTGTTTTTATTCCCAGTGGGATTTGATTCTTTCATTCAGCTGCAGTTTCCCAGTAGATGATAAGATGGCAAACCATGTCTATATTTCTTATATACTAAAGAGAAAAGGTTCTTATGACAGCCCAACTATGCACAGCAAATCTTAATACAGTAACAAGACATCAAAACTTTATTAAAGAGAAGATACCCAATCACTTAATTCATTCTGTGTATATCTTAATATACAGGCAGTTTCATAATGGACAGTAAAAACAGCAGGTACTAAAGCACGTGAAGTACATGTACATTTGCATTGTTAGAATAATGTGTTTTCACTATATATTATTTACTAGTTACAATCTTTTTCAATTTACAGCCAGTTTCTTACTGAAGCTCCCTTTCTCTGTAATCAACTGGAATCCTGCAAGCGTGTGACCTCAAAGAGGCATTGTCCACCTGCTTCTTTCTGATTGTCTTTTTTTTTTTTTCCAGATTCTTGAGACTGAAGATCGAGTCAGTGACATGAGATTCCTCACTGATCAGCTAAAGAGGAAGTAAGGGAGTGAGGAGGGACTTCTATAAGAAAGTTGCTGTCAAATAAAAAATGAGTGAGAATAAATAAATAATATATATTGCAAATATAATCCATTCCTTTAAGCACAAAGTCAGAGGTGCTTTTCAGCACACAGCAACCATCCATAATTAAGGAGTTGTATAGCATATTCAGGTGCAGCTATACCACATGCTGACACGCATCTTGCCGTTGGGTTCATGATCCTGATTTCTTCTGCTACTGATAGCCAGAGAGCTCCTCTTCACTTTTGGTTTCACTGAGTTTTGCTAAAATGAGCAAGCACAGTAACAAAAATCTGCTACTTCACTTAGTCATTTCAGCTAAATAAAGAGGAACTAGAAGTGAAGAGAAGCTCACCAGCTCTCGGCAGCAGAAGAGACAGGTTTCATGAACAGAGCAGGGGCAGCGCTGGAGCCTAACAGTCACATCTGCTATTATCTCCCCAAATCCTAAACACCCCAAGACTAATCAAGCATAAAGTTCCCCTTTAAATATCTTGAAATGTATTATTATTTGCTGAATATTTAATAATTCCTGTGTTTCATATGCCCTATCCACAAATGTATGGGTGGCTTCCTGAGATTATACACCTGGAAATTTCTGATTGTTTACTCAGAATTCTCAAGCCTTTCATTCAGTTTCCTGATTTAAGATTCCAAATTGAACCGGTGAAAAGGAAGTAGGTGATAGAGAGAAAGAGCTTTAGTACGAAATTGGCTACGAATTGAAAAGGATAGAAATGAGTAAATAAAATACTGTATACTGCAAAAAGTATTTATTTAGCAGTGACAAATGTACAGTATAGGCAAATAACTTTTGACACCTAAACTGTTCCTTTAGGAAAACAAAAAATGCTTGACAAATAGTGTAGCAATAAACCTTTTTTTTTTTTTTCATTTATCAGCCATGTGATTTTAGACTGCCATTGTGATGTGATTTTAGACTGTCTGACTAATAATCTAATAATGTGATTGAAGAATAGAATACTAAGGAGTTTGTGTATTCTCCCCTAGAAACTCAGTCTGCCCCTTGCTGTTATTATGTATTCCCCTGCTGTTATTACAATTAACTACTGTGTTTCTCCAAAAACAAGACGGTGTCTTTATATTAATTTTTGCTCCTAAAGATGCACTAGGTCTTATTTTCGGGGGATGTCATATTTTTGGGACACGCTACTGGTACGGTATATTTCTCATACTTTACTGCAGCTAGGTCTTATTTTCAGGGGAGGCCTTATATTTTGAAGTTTGGAAAAAATTGCACTAGTCTTATTTTCAGGGAAACAGGGTAATTATTGGGGTTATTTATCAATGCTTGAACAATTGCATGCAACATTTCTCCTTTTTTGCATATTCATCAAAATCTGCGATGTGGCAAATTGGAATCCAATTCAACAGTTTTCTTCAGTTGCATAATTTACATCATTTAGCATCTGCATGCATGCAACATTTGGCTATTTACCAACAGCCAGAGTATGTTGAAGTGGTGAATTTGCCAATGTGTACTGTTCCAAATTTGCTGGTTTGACTTGCCAGATCAAAGTAGCAAAGTTGATGGCAATGGCTCTGGTTTGGCATAAGGTAACTGTACACTAAAAAGTCATAGAAAATCTACCCAGTGACATGAACTAGGAATGTTCTCTATACATCTGTCACTCTTCACTTCATCACCAAGGGAATCTACTGTTTAGTGTATAACAAGTGGCAAATTCACATTTGTTGGGACAAAGGGATGTGAAGGGATACAAATACAATACCCCCATCAAATTCATACTTGGATGAATTAGACCTTATATGTATTATGTTAGGGTGGGATTACTTGTCTAGATCCAGCCCTTGTAGTGTGTTCATTGGTTTATTGGTATGTAAATCACCAGCAAGAAGCTCCCCCAGTTCTTTGGTGCCCTGCTGAACCAGATGAAGAGGTCCTGTTACATGCTCCCCTACTTGAAGATGTTTGGCTACAGGCACCTATGTATAGATACTAGGGGCAAAATTTACTAAGGGCGGATTTAGGGGGTTATTCAGGAAGCTCCGAAGTGAGGCGCGTAGTGTTTGCCTCACTTCAGAAAAACTGACATGCGCATGCTGATGTCCTGCACGCGGACATCAGCACGCGCATTAAAGGGATTCCCCTCCCGGCGAGGAGACTCGAGTGCTCTCGCCGGGAGGGGAATCCTTTTAATGCGCATGCTGATGTCTGCGTTCAGGACATCAGCATGCGCATGACACTTGTTCCGAAGTGAGGCGAACACTACGCGCCTCACTTCGGAGCTTCCTGAATAACCCCCTTAGTCCGCCCGAAGTTAATTTTTGACCGCACGTGCAGTATTCCGATCGATTTGCGATTGCGCGATCGCAAATGCACTCGATTTGCGATCGCGCGATCGCAAATCAATCGGAATACCGCACATGCGGTCAGAAATTTACTTCGGGTGATTGTTTCGCCCTTAGTAAATTTCGCCCTAGATAGGGAGAAATATTATAGGGTGTGGAAGGTGTACCAGGGTTTAAGTCAGAGACTAGTTTTCCCAAACAAAGTCTTCATAGGAAGAGGTGTAAACAGCCTCCCCTCAGGTAGAGCACTAAGTGGCAAATGTACTTCTTCTACCATATTCCTTGGGATTGAGAATCAGTTCATTTCAGTTGGTTTTGTTTTTGATGTAACAATATTTTTCTCCATTAAAATCAATTTTTTCCTTTCAGCTTAGCTGAAAATGGTTTGCCTCTCCCAGCCTGACGCTAACCATTATTTTCTATGGAATAGCTGTTAGGTAACATGAAAAAAATGATGCTGATAATGAAATAAGCCATTAAAAGTGTGGCAAATTGACGGATAACATTTTTCAACATATTCAGGGGGTTATTCAGCAAGCTCCGAAGTGAGGCGAACACTACGCGCCTCACTTCGGAGCTTTCTGAATTACCCCCTCAGTTATTTGCTGTGGGTTTTTTCTTGTTAATTCACTTCTGATAAATGGATCAAAACCAAAAGAAAAAAAAAACCAGAAAACACTACTATAGAAATACTATACTATATATATTCAAAAAATGAAATACTATAAAATACAGTGCTCAAAAAAACAAGAAAAAAAGGGGAAAAGAGGTGTTTTTCACTTTACGCTGATCAGACAGGTGGCTTTTAATTCCAGAGGAGAAGGTGGCTGAAAAAGGATGTACTGTACAAATGAATTGTGGAACAGTAATGTTATGACACAATATACAAATGCCCCAAATGTATTTATACTGTATATATAATGTTAATACATGTGGGGCATATTTAGAAAAGAGTGCAACAATCTTTGTCGGTTTTTGTATAGGCCTCTTTAAGCTTTTGCAGAACATAGGGCAAAACTATAGCAAACAGGTAAAATGATTTATCCATTTGTTTGTAAAATTGATCCCTCATTAGTTTAGATTTTTGTAATAAATAAGGAATTGTTTTGTGTTTTTATGATGCTTGCTAATAATCTGCCTGATTTGTTGCCCCAACAATAGCAGCACCGATAATCTAATTTATTTTAGTTGTGTAGAGTAAAAAGGGTATTGAAGGCCAAGATTAGAATTTTTATATGTTAGTTTTGCTGTACTTATGCACATCAATTTAAATTGTTGATATGTCCAAGTAAGGGCCTCTTGAAGATGTAGATATTTGTGTTCAAAATGTTTACAATTTTGGGGAATGATAACATATTATTTGACTTCTTAACAAATCATTAGATGTTGCTTAGAATATGTATGGGGCATTGCAATGTTTGATTTTGTCAGAGTCAATTTGGAAGAATCTTTTAAAGGGAATTTTTAAAGCTGGCATTGCCAAATAGATTAACTTGCCATATAGATAATCTCTGAATATAAAGTTAGGATTGGGTGATTGGCTTGATAATGTGATATTTGAAGAAAGTAATCTGGTTTTGAATGCATATAAATATAGTATGCAGATTTTTGTGCAGCAGAGTGGAAGTAATGACTTATGTAAGTGGAAGAGGTTCACTAGATATCATAAGTTATGCTCATGTTTCCTACAAAGATTAGTATTAGGGGGGGAAAGATAGTCATATAAGTCATCATAATCAAAAGTGCCAAAGTAGAGTTTTGTAAATGTTCATGTCTCAGAGGTCAAGAGAACCAGGTAATGAGGAATAAAAAATGGTGAACAATTATTCGCTAAAGTGATTGGGGTTGAGTTGATGTTGACCAAGCAAGATCAGTGAAAGTCATCCATTATTAAAAATATCATATTGAATTTAATATTCAACATTCAATTTTTAGCTGTTCTAAATTATCATAACCATATGTTATACCAGCAACAATCTTTGGGTCTTGCTGAGTGGATCATCAGAGGTTTAACCAGAATTAAAGGTGTCATATCCAGTTGTGACTTGGTCTTTCTGTAGAGAGTGTAAAAAAGGGAGGGGAGGAGATGTAGGTACTGTGCATCACTGAAAGAAGTTATTTGTCAATTATCACAATAGTTATCTTTGTTGGAGATCTATAATTTGTTAACCATTAGTAAGGTCATTCTCTAGATCAAAGATCCTGGTTTCCACTTTAGTAAAATTTTGACCTTGGCTGATGATCTATTAAATAATAGAGTCTTTCATTCCAGCTATTATTTGACTCAGAAAAAGAGTGTGGCTTGCATATGTACATCAGGTATAACTGATACTATTATGATCAGTGCGGTTGGGATTAGCAATGATCCTGACAGATCTGATACAGCGGTAGTGTATTACAGGCTTCTATTTTCTGTAGACCTTTTTGTGAATTTTGGAGTATGTAAATCAGGAATGGGGAGCACCAAAAATGTGTTTTATCTATCTAAGTTAATCAGCTGCAATCAGTTAGACAAGCATTGTTTGTTACCAAATATATGGCGTCAGACCACCATGTTACAGGGAGGGAAAACAGAGAGTACAAGGTATTCTTCACTAACTTACCAACAGATATTCAATCTGTAAATATGTCTGATAGATAAGCTGTGATAATCGTGTTTTGTATCAGTATTATACTGTTCCTTTTTACATTTGAGGTGGTTGTCAGCTTTAGTTATCCTGTTTATAAGTGATATATCTGTTATCTGCTAAAAAAAAAAATCTCTAAATGTACTCATTTTTTGGACTTAATTTATCTTCCTCAATGGCATCAATTTGAAAATATGTTGAAATAATAAGAAATGAGATGCTAATGCAATTTTTTTATTATTTTTTTTTTTTTTATCTTTTTTTTATATTTAAAAAGAGTTTAGAAAAAGTGAATACATTTGTTAGACAGAAAGAGACATGCTAGTATATCCCGATCTTCATTTAAACCTGTTAAAAATAATATACTGTATAATGGATGGGATTGGAAAAATGACCCTAAAAGAACATTATTTTCATAAAAGACTGTTCCTTTCGGACCACTGACTTTCTCTAAATATGCACAGCACAGGATGTAAAATTATACTTTAAGAAGTTATTAAATATAAAAGAAAAGGTTCCTATTAAAATGAGACAGTTTCTAAACTTCTGCAGGAATTTTAAAAAGTTTTCTTTTTATATTCTTGTAACTGTGCTACAGCACATAATGCAACAAAAGTACTTAGCAGACTGAAATATTATTCGTCTCAATTTATGTCAGTTCAGGTAAAAGTTTAGGGTGTAATTATATAAAAAAGAGGGAAAAAAGTATAAGCAATTATATGCATAACAATAAAATTGAATCTGTGGAATTAATGGATGAATTGGTCATTTGAACGTGTGTAAAATAAAGGGGACCTTTCAATAAAATATAACTCTGAATCCCTTATCATTGAAAGATGGAGCAGACTTTAATACAGTATCTTATATATAGGAAGCAGCACCATATTTTCTTTAAATATTACAGTGAATGTAAGACTGAAGAGGTAATTCACAAAAGAGCAAACTTACCCTGCGATAGTTCGCTTCAGTACGCACATCCTGTTATGCGCTCGCTGGTGTCCTTGATGTGGACATAGGGAAAACGCTTTAAAGGGATTCCAGTCTCGGCGAAGCTCACGAGGCTCTACACGAGACACCTCGCGAGACTGGAATCCCTTTAAAGCGTTCGCTGATGTCCGCTTGCAGGACATCAGTGAGCGCATAACAGGATATGCGTACTGAAGAGAACTATCGCAGGGTAAGTTCACTCTTTTGTGAATTACCCCCTGAAGGTAAGAGTTGTTGACATTTATAAAGATGATTTTTTTTTTTCTTTTTTGCTAAAAAAGCATTTTAGTCAACACATTAGGTTTAGGTTTTCTAACACTATTAGCATTTTTTTCAGTATCAATATGTATAAAAAAATTGTATTGTTACTGGATTAAAAATGTATAACTTCCTGAAAAAAACATTTATTTGATACACTAATAAATTGGGCGAAATTTAATAAAATCAAAAATTGCGACATTGCGATATCGAATGATTTGTACCGATATCGCAATATTTAATGATTTATTTTACCGATATTGTGATATTGATATTGCCGATATCGCGATATCGGAAGTTTATCGATATCAGCTATATCGATATCGCGATATCAAAAATTCAAATGAAATGTTTAATCTGCTTATTTCTATAGAAAAAATCCATAATTTTGCTGGAAAATTCAATATTGCAATATTGGTAATATTGATATCACGATATTGGCAAAATGTTCAATATTGAGATATTGCCAATATCGATATTTCGAAATTGTGATTTTCGATTTATTAAATTTCACCCATAAAACTTTGTTTTTGCATTAACAGCACAAATTACATTTTTTTCCTTAAAGCTGTGTACATAACTATACTGTACAAAAAAATATTTCCAACTGGGAAATTAACATTATTTCCCTTTAGAGCAAAAGTAAAGACAAACAAGTTGAAAAGGTAATTAAAGGCTGTAAACTGAAAATTTTAAATGGGTGTCCCCTTTTAACTGTCCTTTAGGAGATAATGGTTTTTGCCAAGCCAGAAGTGGTGAAAAGCTTTTAATCAAAAAGATTTCTATTATTGAAAATACCAGTAAATTGGAATTAAAAAGAAATTGAAAAACCATAAAGTTGTCATCTTGGCCAAAAGCCATCATCAAAATATTACAGATCCAGTCATTCTAATAATTTAATAGAAGTTATGACTCAATACATTCTACAGTAGTGTTCATCATCAGTAGAATGGATTTACAATACTGAAAGAAGTTTATGGACCTTATTGACTAAAGTCTGAATTCACCCGCTGAATTAATTTTATCTTTAATTCTAGTCACATCACCATTGTCACAGGTCATGTTGTCATTTAGTTACAGTCGTATTGTCATTTTTGAATGAATAGTCACCTTACACAACACTGGAGCCATGCCATCAATTCATCAAATCGCCAATCTGAAGTGGTGAAGTCAAGCAGGTGAATTCAGAGCAGTTCACCTACTCACATTTGCTCCTTTGGCACACACCGTAGTTTAGTCAATAGCCGAAGTGCAACAAAGAAAATGCTAGGAAGCGCTAAACGAAATTAAGTGAATGAATATGTAATGAAATAAGTGAATATATGATGAAGGTTCGATTGTAAAAAGTCCAAAAAAAAAAAATATATATATATATATGTAAATCCTTGATTTGTGACAACCAACTGCTGCTTCTCTTCAGGGGGAGTCGCTCACCACCCCAAATTCCAGTGTAGATAAATCAAAAAAAGATCTGTGAAGGAAGCGCAACGACATAGTGCCTTATCAAAATATAATTTAAATGGATAGAAAAGAACCCAACGTTCTTAAACCACGTGACCAGAAACGTCAATAAGAAAATAAAAAGAATATAATAGTGAAAAAGTGCAAACACCAAATCTTCGTGTGATAACACTCAAGTAGTGCAAAATACTCACCAGATGTAACTTGTGTATAGGCATATCAGTCACTAGGACTTCCACAGTATGTTCATCAGATCACGTTTCCAATTAACATCAGATCACATCTCCAATTAACTGTTTGTAAAGTAAATCATCACTCAACGCATTTCGCCACAATTACATGATGTTCAGTGGCTTCATCAGGAGTGTAATAAGTAGTAAAATTGAGTAGCTGTACACTTCTTTTAAATCCTGTGTCTGTATCAATCGTCATGAAGTATCTGTGCATGTTATTCAGAGTAATGCGAATAGATCAGTAAGTTCGTAGATGCCTGAAATGGTCACGTATTCACCACTTCCCAGATTTTAGTCAATAAGCAAACATGGAGAAGTAGATAATAGATGTGAATTCATAGCTATATATGATATTCGGACTTTAGTCAATAAGGCCCTATATCTTTACAGATACCAGTCATGTTGTTAAACATAGCTCATCCAGCCCCATTGTTTTCTATAGCGCTTTAGAATATTCAGGAAGTTTATCCAAAATAACTTAACATCAAACTTGCTGGAAACAATTTTGAATTTTTGAAAGCACAGATTGAATATACTGTATAGAAACTATAAATGAATTTGAGATATTTTTAATTTTTTGGTGTTACCGTTCTTGTAAATGGCTTAAACAGTAAAATGTTATAGTTCATGATGGTCCTTCAAGTCCTTATACACATCATGATAGCAGCAGACAAAGCAGAAGACAAATTGTTTCATTTACCCACCTTAAGACCCTGGGGATAAACACTGGACAAAAATACCCCTGCTTTAACTACAGAGCAAATAAACTATGTCTACAATTTCCTTCCACAGATAATGATAAAGACATATATCTAAGGTTGACACATCACTGCTAATGCAAATGGAAATATCCATTTAATGTAAATTTATTGTCATTTGTTTTCTGTAACAGTTATAATCAGACAAAAAATGTATAAAAATCATATTGGAGGACTTCTAATCTAATATTATTTTTGACATTTATAAAATAAAATTTTTCTTTTGATTCCTTTGTTTCTTTTTCAAGTTATGAACAATCAATCAACTTGTCTTTACTTTTCACATGAACCAGGCATGGTTTTTAAGTTTTACATTTTTCTTCTTTTCGTAAGTTGATTAGGCAAGATTAGGCTCTTATTTTCAGTTTGCTAATACATACACAGAATACAAAACCCATCACTGTTGACAGTGCAGACGTATTCCTTTCCTTTTGGAGATGTTAAAAAAAGAATTAAAGTGACAATAAGATGATAGGTTGGGGAACCTATCATCTGGGGAAGATACAAGAATTTACTGGTGGACATCTTTTGTCACCTGCTGTCACCAACTTCTTGTTTTAGCTGTTCTTCACTTTGCAGATTCCAGTATCATGACCAGCAACACTTCGGGGTTTATTCACTAAAATTTTAATTGTTGCGTATAGGTGTGAATTCGCCAGCTAAAAGACATTTGCCATAGACTGCTACTGTCGCATTCACATCTTTGTAAGGAGAATATTGTCACAGTCGTAACTTTACTATGGTAAATTGTCGCAGTTGCAATTTTAAAAATGTTGCGGTCATGACTTTATAATGGGAAAATTGTCACGGGTTGCGGATTCGCTATGGAAATCCGCTGTTTGAGAATTTGACTGTCGAATTTGCACCTTTGTGAATAACCCCTTTCCTGTCTTCTCTCCCATGAGCACATGCAGCAGTAGCAGTATTGCGACATAATCCCTAATGCTTTCATTGATGTGGAACAAAAAAAAAATAATTAAGAAACAATAGTCTTAGCGCTTAAGCCACGGAGACTTTGCTACTCTTTATCTTACTGAGGGTAAGGTTCATGAGCTTGTTTCTGTTTTATTCGGTTTACCACCACTGCACAGGTGTCCTGAATTTGCTGAATCTGAAGGCAGTATTCAAGCCAACCCCTGTAGATAAATTTGGTTTAAATAGACTGCAGGTTCACTCAGTGATTGCCTATTTATAAGATTCCTTCTTGTGTTCCTGGATGCTACTGTATATGCTTTTGTTTTTTTATCCAGATTTTGGCCTTGGCCTGCTTCTCTACTACATTTGGTCTCTGTCTGCTCTGACACCTGCTTGTTTACTGAAAGCGTTGCACTTCATTCCCCAGATTTGTCCTCCTATTCTTCTGTTCCTGGCCATACCTTCCACCTGGGGTTGGCTGTCTCTGGGACCACAACCTGGGGATTCTCTTCCAGCAAAGGCCATATACCCCTGCAGGGGTTATGGGTGAAGACCAGGGATCCCTTGTATTCCATATCCAGAGTTTAACCAGGAGTTGCATGAGTAACCCAGCCTAACAGAGGCAGAGCTGTGTCTGGATAGTGATGCAGCAGGGGACAAAAGACAAACATTCATAAGTAAACATAGATTCCCCAGGCTTCTCCACCCCTAATCATATTGGCACTTTAGTTCTTCTTTATTCAGCATGTATTTCCCTGTGATCATTGTCTTAGGTTAAATGAATATTTTTGGGAAAGCAACACCATTTTGGGTAGTTTCAATTCATTTTTACTTGGCTTACCCCTTGATTAAGCATTTGATTTGGAATTTTTTCACAAATTATTACAGACACTTGGTATTTTTAAATGAAGTCCGCCACTCAAGTGGAGAATTCACGAGAAAGACGGCATAACACATGTATCAATATCTCACAGAAATGTTGGTATTGTTACCTGAGGTTTGTTTTTCAGATAAAGTTTGGGAAACTGCGCTACTTGATTTGGTATCTAAACCCATCAAATGATTTCCAGTAGCTGGGCAAGAATTTTGTGTTTTTCTTTGTATGAATAATGCAGAATATGAAGCTGAAAAGGTGATTCTACCCATTTGATGGTATTTATATTAAATAATATTTTTCACACTTGGCATACTTGAGCTTTCTGTTATATAAACTCCTATATTTTCCATGATTCTAAGCTAAGATAGTTCATCCCTACCAATAGAATCTTCTTTTGCAATTTCCCATGGACCCTGGTGGAGGATGAAGATCTTGCATTCACCACCTGGACACTACTCCTTTCTGAAACTTTTTTTAGCCTTAGCTGATGCTCCTAATTTTACCTGCGGTTTGCTCCCACACTCTAACACACATGGACTTCAACCCTATCTTCTGTTCTAAAGACTACACATGAACCTAGGTAATGCACTACGTAGACACTCAGTCTGGCATCCTTATTGGCTAACAATAGTGCAGCCTAGTAAGGCTAAAAGTATAGACACTTCCAACTGTCTGTGAGGACCTTCATATTACATGTGTTATCTTACACCAGGGACAACCATACACAATAACAAGGGAAAGATCACTGGCTAATACATGGCTACTGAACACCTCCAATGGTACTCTGACTTCTATAGAGAACTGTAGCAACACCAACCTTCATAACTCCATGGCTGAGCAGACATGATTAATATGGACTATTTCTATCTGAGCACACAGTACATGTAAATAAGCCCAGTGGAAACATATTCTCAATATAAGTAATTTCCATTCCATATATTTGATTAAAAAATTGAAAGATCTATCAAACATTTAATCAGCATATGTTTATCCTTTCAAATTGATCAGATTGATTTTTAGGACCACGAATTAAGTAAACAAAATGGGAATCAATGCTGACAATTAGATGACTGATATTGACATTATCTGTAGTTTTTGTTGTTGTTGTTGTTGTTCAAATGACTTATTGTGCTGACATATTTCTATATTATTTTTATTTAATTAATACCAGAGCTATGGTGTAGGAAGTATAGACCTCCAATTAGATTTCAGCACTGGTGTCCCATTTCTCAGATATATATATGGTATCTTTTTCTGTCGTCAAAAAAAAGCAAATTAAAGCAACTTGAAAGAACTGATTTAAGAAAAGTAACTATAAATCCTTAGCTTCCCTGCTTGCCTCTGATATATAAGTGAATTTGCTTAGTGGTTTTAAAACAGAAATCCTTTCAGAAGAGGAAGGTTTGCTCTAAATGCAATACCGCTTGGTCATTTTAGCTTAAGAACAAAATCACCCAATTACTGTAGCTTTGCAGCAGAGAGATCCAATCTTAAAGGAGATTTTCCCAGTAATTTGAGATCTTCACAGTCAATCTCCCAGTCTCTCTTTCTGTTATAAGCAGTTTCCTTCAACTGTGGCCATCAAATGCCTCCCTGGTAGATTTCTATGGGAAATGTATATATTCCAGGGAATGCAAAAATATGCACATTTATATGTGTCGATCTTTCCCCTGCTGTAAAAATATATTTGCAAATTTGGCATTAACTCTTGACCAAGAAAAGGTTTATTCTTGGTAAATTGCTAGTTATGGCACATATGTCACTAATATTGCAGTAAAAATATGCGTATTTATACAATTATTTTCATATTAAGTTAAATTCCCGCAAAACAAATTCTTGCTAAATGTTTGCCTTAACTGTACAGTACCATGTTCTGCTAGGCAAGGACCGGGTATCTGCATAGAAAGCTTAGATTAAAAGGTATATTTATCAAAATGTAATAAAGGTAATGTACTGCTATCAAATTGTGACATTGAAAAAGACAATGTTTTTCAGTATTTTTTGCCATTTTGAAAACAAAAAGTATAATTTTCTTTGATTTCTTAAATTTTTCTTTGATTAAATCATTTGAAAGATGACCCCGTGTGTGCATGCGTGTGTGCTTGTGTGTGTTTAGATCTAGATGGTACAATGCCTTTTTCTGTTTCCACTGTAATTCATATTACCATTGTTCATCATTGTTTTACTTTTTGCTACAAAACATTTATTATAAAAAACAAAATTTCTCATATATACTAGAGAACATATAGGATGATTACAGAGCAACTCAGGGGACCTGCTTTGTTTATCATCACAGTTAGTTTCTGCAAACTGTTACAATTTATATTAGCCTTGTGTTCGCATAACCACAAAGGAATACACACAGAGATTGTATCCAGTGAATACAAATACGCTACATGATGGGACAAACCAATTGGGAATATAATTATAAAGGTTGTTCAAATTTACAATTTGGGGCATGTTTATAATGGGGGGGGGGGGGGGGGG
>WMED01003314.1:0-15043 GCA_019650415.1 Pipa parva
ATTCAAATGTATATAATATCCGTATGATGGAAGGGTGTGCGTTCTTGGGGGAATATACAGGAGTCCTCTGATGTTATTTTATTTAAGGGATTCTCATATTTTCTTATCTCTCTTACCCTTGACAGTCTTTTTTCAGAATTTTTCCTTTTACATAACCACCATGAAGGAAGACCTTATAAGTAAGACCATAAATCAATATCTTTATTTAGGCCCCCCGGTTGGAGTGACCTCATTTTAAAAATCCACTCTGTATCGCATTGGGAAAGTAATTTTAAGTGATCACCCCCTCTCTCTCTGCTCTTAATTTTTTCCAGGGCAAAAAAAGTTAATTTCAAGTCCACATTTCCCTGACAATTTAAAAAGTGATCTCTCAAGTTATACCGACTACGTTCACCACTCCCTTTAATGGTGTTGATATGCTCCGAAATTCTTATTTTCAATTTCCTGCTGGTTCTTCCGATGTATTGTTTTCCACACAGGCACTCAATACAGTAAATTACATTCTTGGTGTTACAATTAAGATGTTCCTTAATCTCAAAGTTTTCCATTGTGACAAAGGAGCGAAAATTGGTAGTTTTGCAAGCCAAACTGTATTTGCATGAGGTGCAATTTTTGCACCCATAAAAACCTTTCGGGATGTGTCTTTCCAGCCTGTTAGCATTTCTGGTGTCTTTCGACTCCAAGTGGCTGGACACCAAAATCTGTTTAATGTTGGGGGCCTTTTTAAAGATGCAGGGAACTGAATCTGAGAGAGAAGTATTCAGAACAGGGTCTTGTTGCACTAGGTGCCAATTTTTATTCAAAATTCTTTGATTCCTAAACTCATCCTTACTGTATTTGGTGATAAAATTTAGGCCATTATTCCATTCTTTTCTACTGTTCGTGGTCCCTCCTTCATTAATATTAGTGTTTAAAACTTCCTTTGTTTTTACTAGTTCACTTTCATTATAACCACTTTCCCAGAAGCTATTTATCAATTCTTCCACCTGTCTGTCTCTTACATTAAGTTCAGAGCAATTTCTTTGTACCTTCTCAACTTGACTTTTTGGAATGTTCTTAAGCCATGTGCTCTTATGACAACTGTTGCTCGGAACGTAGTTATTGCAATCCACTACCTTTTTATAATTTTTGGTCTCAATGGAACCCCCTTTAATATACAGTTCTAGATCTAAGAATGAAATGTTACTTTCACTACATTCTAGTTTCAATTGTACATTGAAATTGTCACTGTTATTTAGCTCCATTATATAGCTTTTGAGACTCTCTAAATCCCCATTCCAGACAATCAACACGTCATCAATGTATCTTTTCCATACCACTATATTAGGATGTTTGTTACGGTACACTCTCTCTTCCTCCCATATTTGCATGAAAAGATTAGCGTAACTAGGGGCAAATCTTGTGCCCATGGCCGTACCGCAATTTTGCAGGTAAAATCTACCATTAAAGAGAAAGAAGTTGTGTTTTAGAATGAATTCAATGTCTTTTATAATGAAATCTATTTGTCTTTTATGTAAGGTAGTGTCACGATTAAGAATAATGTCTATGGCCTTAAGGCCATCCTGATGGTACTGGATGATTACCTTTAGCACTGCAGACCTAGTAAGGAAAACAGCAAATGGCTCTGTGTTTATCACTGCTGCCTTGCAGTGCTGAGGTCCTAGGTTCAATTCCACCCTGGACTTCATCTGCATGGCGTTTGTATGTTCTCCCCGCATTTGCGTGGGTTTCCTCTGGGCACTCCAATTTCTTCCCACAATCCAAAAACATTCATATGTGTGTGTGACATGGGGCTGGGACTGAAGTGAATGATGAAATGTAAAATAGTAGCGCTATATAAGAATGAATAAATAATAATAATAAACAGAGGCATTGATGCTGCAATTCTGGCAGGTAACTCCTGAGAAAATATGCAAGCAGAAAAAGTGAGTCAAATTTTCACAGCTAAAATAAAACACTTCTCATTTGAACCAATTTACAATTTTAACACCTGCAAATTGGGACTTCAGATGTAGTCAGTTGAGAACTGGAGTTCTCCCTCCATTTATTATCTTTTAAGTTGACTGAAAAATATTGGTATATATAGCACATTCTATGTAAAGAATATGTAAAAGTATTTTATCAACCCGGACAGACAGCATGCAGCGTCCAAGCCTACAACAAATGTTTTGTGCTTATAATTACCTATAATTTATTTGTAGATGTCTACTGGAGATATAGTTTATTATATAGGAAGCTGAATAATGTTTAAGGATTAACCGGAACACCTGTGATTTGCTTGTATAGTTCTTTCCTATGTTTCTGTATACTCCTATAGTGATCTTGATTGCTGTGTACATTCTTCAGCCATACTAGATAATTGTTTTGTTATTCCTGGAACAATAATTAAGGAGCTAGGTCCATTCTGACCACAACTATAGTAGATAGACAAGGAAATTTTTCTCATTTGACTTTTAGAGTAGAAAACACCTTCCGTTATTTGTGTGAAGAAACAATCACTGTTCTCTATCAGTATATGTAACTTCAGTTAGTTATTATGAAACACTAAAAGATTTTTTTTCTTGATAACCAACACCTACAGACTGGAGCCTGGAGTCTGTTTGAAATGGATGCCAGCCAGCAGTGATGCAATATAGGCCCTGTACACAGGGTTAATTAGATCTCTATAAAGCATTTAGGATTACTGTATTTCTATAAATTAAAAAAAAAAAAAGTAAAAAAATAAAAGTAAACTCATAGATTCATTATATATTGATAGTTTGGGATTGTAGGTTACCGAAGGATTTAAAAACAAACTTCAGTGTTAATTATTAAAATAATAAGTAAATGTAATAAATCAATTGAAAGATCTAATAACTAAGAATCCCTGCAAAACATATTTATTTATTGTCTATCTTTGCTAGTGGGAGAGAAAATTAGATGTTCATTGGTTGTGCAGTGTAATGTGATTGCAAATACCCTAGATTTACCTTTACAGACACTGAGGAAACCCTCTAGTTAGGGGACGAGAGTGATTGACTAAAGGATGAATTCACCTGTCGAATTCACATCAATACAATCCATGTTGCATCTACAAAATAGTCATGAATTCACTTCTCATTATTCACTAAGCAGAGAATAGACTTGATGAACAAGCAAACAGCAGTGATCACTGTTGGGTGTGTTGTGTGGCATAGTCAATTGGATCGAAGTAGAATGTGGAGACCTGCCATCAGTCACTCTGATGTGGTGAAGTCAAATGGGTAAATTCAGAGCAGTACACCTAGTCATATTCGCTCATTCTACATACTCCGCCACTTAGTCAATAGTAGAGGTATCTGTGCACACACATGCAAAGTGATGCAAAGTGATGCAAAGAGCTCTGTAATATCATGACTATTGTAGTTACCTGAAATGGTTGTGTAATCGCCACATCACAGAGTTTGATCAATAAGCAGACACGGGGAAGTGAAAAATAGATGTAAAATTCAGAGCTTTATGTGACTAATCGCCCTTTATTCAATAACACAGATGCATATTTGCTATTGACAAGGATTCCATTGATGAAGAAGTGAACATTGACTTACTACTCCTAATGACATGTTTAATAGCTTCCCCAAACAATAGGGGACGCATAGCAATGCAATTCACCCAAGTGATGTGAAGTGACTATGATACCCTTGAACCTTTTTAAAGCAGAAAATATCACAATAATTGTATCTTTCTTAGTTTAATGTCAATGACTATTAATAGATAGAACTGATTTTAAGGAAGGACATTGTCACCACTTTGTTCGATTTTGTTCACCACCATTGTTGCTGTTTTATATATGCAGAGTTATAGCTTATATCACAAGTGATTTTTAAATTCCTATTTATGCAACAGTGTTCCCTGGCCATGTTGTCAACTGATAAATATATTTACTTTGTTTTTGTGTGTACAGTTGCTTTTAGCCAAACAGGAACGCTGCCTATTTGATCTGGCTAACTCATTTGCAGCAGTGTGTCTTGCTGAATTTATCACTTTGATGTTCAAATCCTTTAAATCATGATCTAGCAGGGATCTGACTGGAGCGGCTATAATGTCAGTCATCATTTAGCCCCACCCACCTGACCCAGGGAAGATAAATCAGGCTGACAAGGAAGATGACAGAAAGAAGTGCTGTATAAAGCTACATTTTAAAAAAAAAAATACATATATTTACAAAATGTCTATTTAATTAGTAGAACCTAAATTAGTATTAGATTTTTGAGGTGACAGGTGCACTTTAAGTCCCCACTTGAACATCTACCAAGGTGACCTCTCAACACCATCTCCATTCCTTTGCTTCTGTTTTGCTTGCTGTCATGTGATTACTTCTTACCAAACATGTTCCTCTTTACCCAGTCTCATATAACCATGTTTTTTTCTCATTTTACCCCAAGAAATCTTTGATCCTTCCTACTTACTTTGCTGACTACCCCTACTACACAAACAATAGATGCCACTATGCTTGATTTCAAATCAAATGGAAAGTTTTTTCATCAGTACCAACAGGTTTCAAAATAATTTTGAAATTATTTGAGCCATTTTGATTCAAAACAAAGACAATATCCTTGAGTGAATTGAAACAAAGTTTCTTTTGAATGCATTTGACATTAAGGGCTCTTGTAACTTCAGAACGTGTTTATGAACTTAACAGATTCAAACCCACTGATTATTAAAACCAAACGTCGAAGAAAACATGAGTTGAGATGATCCAGTATTATTTCAGGTTCTCCATATGTTTTTAAAATCTGTTTTTTATTATGCTTTGAGAGTACATGCGTCCCATAATTAAGTAGTTTGTTCAACTGCTATAAAAACGGCCACTGCCAGACATTATTGAGTTCAAATCGAAGGGGGAAATGAACCCTTCTGCTGAGACACCACCTAACCAAACATGATCAGCTCTATTCGGAATTGTTTTAGATCCTGATTATGTCGTTATTTTATCTGTCTGAGGTGGGAATAACAGATTTTAATTTATTTCAGGAACCTGGCTGAAATAAACCAGTCAACTTAAAGGAAATGTTCTGGTAGACTAATGTGGCTACACAGACATGAACATGAGGGATTTTAATACAATTTACATGGGTAACCATAGGGAAAAAAAGCAATTTTGCTCAATTTTCTCACTTGAGTGTCTTTTCAACTATTTTGCTTTTTTTTTTAAAAAAAATCTACTTTGGGTTTGAGATAGCGGCCATTTTATTCCTGCTACTGTTTTTTTTTTTTTTTTTTTAATACAACTTGACACTATTTACAAACTTTATTTTGCAGGTTTTTTTCCCCTGAAAACCCTGTCAGTGATTCTTAATTGGTGCTATTATTTCCTATGGAAGAGTGATAAGGGGGAAATCAGAAAATCATATTAAAAATTGCACCAAAATAACACTGAAATGGGCTGATCATGCACAGACATATTTTTTATCTTTTGCAACTCAGATGTTATTTTTTTGATTTACTTACAAATAGTATATTAACTGAAAATAAAGAAAAGTCTTACTGTATATTGAGAATAAATTGTCTTTCTTTAGGGCATGTTGTAATGGCAGACTTTCTAGTAAGAAACCAAGAACAACAAACAGCACTTGTGTGACTTCTGGGGTCAAATGAAACAGGAAGTGATGAGTGATGTCACTGTTGATTATTTATCTCCGACATGGCAAATGGTAACTAAGTAACAACACAGAAGCTCTGGGGTTCCCAGTTGAACCCTCATAGACAACAAATACTTGAAGAAAAATGTTCAACTGTGAGAAAAGGCTATATATCTGTTATGGCAGAACAAATCATTATTTCAGGGGGCATACTCTCTTCTTTTCCCTGCTTCAGTGTAGGGTAAGCCCCTCAAAACATTGCATTGTTATACCTCTGCCATAATAAATTGCATATAGCATATTTGCCTAATATGACCAGTGTAGTAATTCATACCAACTAATCAGCTTACATTCTCTGATTTGCACTAAAACAAGCAAGCTGCTATTGGCTACTGCATAAGTGAAATTTTGTTCATACGATCAAATGTTCTACTTATGTTTGTGATTTTGTTTGTACAGGAGGTCCTCTGGCATATTGCAGGTAGCTTCTACGTCACTTTCTTCTGTATTGTGACCTTTGGAATAATTTACAAAAAATAGCAGAATGGAAGTATATTTTTCCTACTGCTATTCTACAAATGCATAACAATGGAAAAGATGGTTCAGAGTTTACTAATCTTTATGGTTTTTGGGGGTTTTTCTACGTGTTGTAAAAACAGAAAAAAACACAGCCTGGTAACTGCAACCCAACACTTGCGATGTTGTTGATTTCACTTTCACTGGGCTGTTGCAGTAAGAATAGTTGGACAACTTTTATTCTTTGTGTATGCATTTAAACTAAGTAGAGTAAAACTGGATTTGTGAATTCATATCTCTTTTCAACAGAAAAATGCCTACCCTACATTAAGAGCTATTTATTTATTTCTTAAAGATAAAATAAAATAAGGAGCTTATTTATTAAAATACATTTTTTAAATAATGCTATTTATCTATTTTTGCAGTTTTCTCTTGATATAAATTTTGGGACATTGTTCTCTAAAAATATAAATAATTTTCATGTCAAATAAAGAAACTTTTTTTTTTATTAAACAGAGAAGTATGCAGGCCCATATTAGGCATTGTTTATTATTACTGAAATTATTATCAAGTGATAAGAGAAAGGGTGTGCACATAAATCAGCTCTGTTTATTTATACTGACTGGTCACCTGGAAGGTCCTACATTCAGTGTCTTGGTGTTGCTAAGTAACTGTATGTCAATCACAAACAATTATGCCCTACCAATTGAGTCAGTTTCTTAAGTGTCTTTAAAAGCAAAACACAATGAATTCCTGAAAATATATACAATTGTATTAAAATAATCAGTACATGGAGGAACTGAATGAAACTTCCTGTAAATTATAACTATAATTTGCTAGTTCTCACATAACAAATGTATGATTATAACCACCTATTCTGGATGAAACAATGGCACAACCAAGAGCTGAATCTAGAAAAAAAATGAGAAAAGATGTACTAGGAGATTTCAAGGTGTAAATTTATTTTATTTTGTTTCCCAAAATTGCCATGTGTATTACAAAGGGTAATGTACCCCTTTCTGTACTTTATAAGGATATTAAGTGTCACTTCAGAGTTTCATGCCTTTAGTATCATGCTTTTATTTGGTCATGGAGCTCCTCGATGTCTATAAATATCATTATAAATTATAGAAAGAGGTACGTTACACTCTATATAATGTATTTATACTATTATAGGAGATGATGCTTTTAACCATTAGGTGCACTAGTTAATAGAGACCCCATTAAAATGAGATCATCTAAGTAAGTTACTAAAAAAATAATATACATTATTTTAAATTAAACCTGTCACCCCTAAAAATACATTATGAATCTCAGCCTCCACATAACGACTTGAATGAATTCCACATTTAGTAGCTGATACTTGGCATCATGCATATTTTGGGGGGGGAAAAAAATCATATTTATAAAAGCATTATCTTTCCAATATTTGATCACAAATATAGCCACTGAGGTAGCATGATTTTCAAGATATTGGATTTCATATGCACCATCTAAATCATTTGGGCAGAATGACAGATTCTGGACAGACTGTATTCCAGCACTGCCTGTTCTGTACTTCCTGTAATATTTTAATGGATCTGAATGGTAGATTTTAAACCTGACACCTTAAGCCTCCTGCCAAGATGAATATTTCTTCATTAATCTACTCGTTTACCTTTATCTGAATCTACCTGTAATATATATATATATATATATATATATACAATTCAGAATGCTTATTCATTAGCACGCATGTTTATATTGACCATAAAAAATACAAGGTGTTTATAAATGAGTTTTTCAGTTTCTCTGGGTTCTATGTAATAATGTTTCATTGACGGACAACAGAGTTTAGGAATCCTAAGAACAGTGTCACTGTAATGTTGAAAGCGTTGAGTTAAACAAGTAGAGATGTCAATGAAATGAGGTAAACAAAAAATAAGGAAGCAACAAGTTCTTTTGACGGACACATTAAACAGAACAATTGCTCCTGCTACTGCCTCCTACTGCCCAGTTTCAGTTAAATGCAAAAACAGCATGAATAAAACCACACTTTCTGGTTATTTCATCAAAAAAATATTTAATTAATGAATTCATCCATTCATGTATGGTGTATTATTTCACGATTAAAAAGTTAAAACAAATACCGTTTTTGGAAGCCCACTGAGTCATGTTAAGGTTTCTACAGTAAAAAAAAAAAAAATACTTCCACTGTGCTTGGAACTACTGTGTTAGGAGATTTCTAAAAATGTACTGTTTTTCAAAGTTTAAACTCAAAAACCTTAGTATAGAGAGAAGCCCACTGCAAGCACTTTATCGCATTACATACTACCTACATACATACCTACCATTGCCTACTGCTTTACATGTGATCCTTGTATGAATAGCAAAATATTTCCTTTAACATAAAAGTATCTCATTATTAATATTGGCTAGAGATGTACACTGATGCCATGATAAAATATGAGAAACAAAGAATTGAAATGTCAACTGAATGCTAACAGGAACAATGTCATAAGCCCTTACTTTGTGATGTCACATTACCCGTGTAAAGACAACAAAGGGGATTTTTACTAAAGACAAAAAGTTGTGCAGCAGAAACAACTTTTTTTTTTTTTTTTATCAATCTCTCTGTTTATGCCTATTTACAAAGCTCTTCCAAGCAAATTTTCCCACCCAAAAGTATTTACCTGCCTCAGGCTGGTGGAAACCATAATTTTGTATTGAGTCGGTTCTGTCACTTAGTCACAGTCAGAAAAGATTTCCCCTCGAAAAAGGATAACGACGTCCACCTGAAACGGAAGGTGGAGCTAAGAGAAAAACACTGCTAAGTGTGCTGGTTTCAAGTGATCAATTTTTTTTTTTTCTTGACAATTTATCTTGATGGGGAAAATTTTTTTATCAATCCTTTATAAAACAGAGGGATCCAAAAAAACAGCAATTTTGAAAATTAACAGCAAAACTTATCAAAAAGGTTTTGGTAAATATCTCCCAAAATGGTGCTTGAATATGCAGTTGACATAATGTCACTAACTGTGAGACAATTCTCCGCACTACAGAAGTTAAAGTCTTTGCAGAATATGCATAGTTGGAGAAGTGATGAATTGTTAGAAATTCATGCATTTATATAACATTGTGTGTTATAAAGTCTGCAGGAGAACTGAAAGTCTATAGCTACTACTACATATGTTTTAAGAACATACTATACATCATGGCATGTGTCACATATTCTCAAAGGTCATAACAATTCAGATTATCATTTACTTTGATGTAATGACAGAAACAAGGAGTTAATTGGGTATTGATTTTGCTGATCCTTTGCTTTGACTGACTACATTACAATACATCATGGAAAACATAAGAAAATAAACCCATTATATTTTTTTCTGAAATGTGGTAAGATAGCACAACGTCTTTTTAAGCAAAGGGAAAATGAAACAGTGCTAACTTGCTTTGCTATAACCACTGATTTCCTCTACTGATTGGTACTGCATAAAAAATAGGCTTGGGGGGAAAAAAATGATTCAAATTATTTAAAAATATTGTTTATATATTATAGGGATAAGCATATAAAAAAAAAAATATATGATCGATATAAAATTCTATAAATATGTATTTTCTATTTTAAGGTAGGGTTAAATGTACTTTCTTTTTTTATCTTCCTTAAGTACCATGGAATTTTCACCCAGATCAAAGAAATTAACACATTAAATGAAAACAAAAGAAAAAGAAAAAAAGAAAATGTTAGACCAGTGGGTGGATTTTGTCTGGATTCCTCTGATTTATAGAGAGAAACAGAAATGTGAGCAGTGCTTTAACCCAATAAAAACCAAATACAGTTCCACAGTGACTTCAACCTGCTGAAGAATGCAAAAGTTACAACATCAGAGACAGACGAGAATCATTTTGGAAACATTTCTGAAACCAGTTCACAATTCCTAAAAATTCAAAGCACCAGATGGATTGCTTTCCCATTTCAGCTACATGTCTCTATGTTATGAATAAGTGAAAATAATAACCGTCTGTGACTTATCCTTATTTTAAGAAATGTATTTACTTAAACAAGCCAAAAGAGTCATTCATTTGTTATTTTTCAAAACAACAGGTAGTTCCGAGTGTAACATTCATGGTAAAGGCTACATTGGAAATGACTACATTTTGTAAACACATTTAATTTGTGATTGTATATAGCTGGTGGGTGTTCTGTTTGCAAGCTGGTTACAAGTCTATATAACCTGTTCCTGAACTTTGTAATATTTTACTCCTACAAACTGTGTAGACAAGTCAATACATGTGGTATGCAGGTGTCAGAAGAATGTGCCTACCGCAAGATATCCTTTGGGAACGGTTAACAGCAAGATGAAGTATCACCTCCACAAACAGTGGGATAAAGTCTTATCGCCTAGTCACATTTTATCATTGTCATATTTTATTAGCTTTCACTGAAGATGGATCTCTTAGTTCGCTAGCTGCAAATCAATAAGAATATTTGCCAACAGAAAAGTCTATAGATCATTCAACATTACAACTCTTTGTCTCTTTTTTTTTCCTCTCCTGAGCTTTCTCACAGGACAACAGAGAGAAGGTCCTTGCAGTATCTTTTTTCCTTTAAAGTAAATAGTTTGTTACCTTGACTCATTAATAAACTGATGAGGGACCTTACATATGAATCACTGTTTGAGTAAATTTAGGATGGATCAACACTGAATGAGAAAACACCAGTTTGTCAGCATCGGCTTGTTATCCATAAACCTGTTGAAATTCCCCACGGGGTAACTGATGTACAGCAATTCAAGTGGCACATTTTTGACAAACTAAAGCTTATTTAAAAGTGATGTTTTCCTGATACTAATATTTATTCTTACCTATGTTAATTATGTAAAGTTAGAAAATATATAAAGTCCATCAAGTTCAAACTTAAAAAATTACTTCATGTTGTTCCAGGTAAATAAAATAATAATTATACATAGGGGCAATAAGATTTCCCAATCTCAGTGTTGGCAACTAGATTACTATTTATTATATCAAACACCATTAAATTAAATTCAGTGGTATAACTAGAAATGTCTTTTACATGTTTCTTTTATCTCTCCTTAGTATTGTATTTATTAATTTTTATATAGAGCTGATATGTTACACAGCGCTTTACAGAGATTCAACATTCACTTCATTCCCTGCCCTGTAGAGCTTACATTCTAGTTCCCCTATTCAGTCACACACACAGACACAGACGTATGTTTTTTATTGTGGGAGAAAATCAACGCAAGTGTGGGGACAACATGCAAACTCCATGCAGATGAAGTCCAGTGTGGAATTGAACCCAGAAGGCAGCAGTGCTAACCACCGAGCCACCACACTGCCCATATATATATATATATATATATATATATATATATATATATATATATATATATATATATATATATATATATATATATATATGTAGGAAAGGATATTGCATAGCTTGAATATAGTTACAATAAATAAAACCCCTTCATGCTAGGGAAAAAAAAAATATTTTTTTTTTCCCAGTTTTACTTGCATTACCCTTGAGGTTCAGTCTTTTGAGAGGGAAAAAGTCTTCTTAGTTTTTTGATGGCAGATTAATATCTGGACCAAATCACTGTTGCATCTATTTAAAAATCCAGAAAGGAATAAAAAAATAAACATGTTTCGTCATTACTTGATGAAGTAATGATGAAGCCATGTCAAGCCATAGCGAAAGATGTTAAGACAGTTTGAAACTGTGGTGAAATTTTGAATAACTCCATCTTTTTCATGTGCTTTGTGGGAGTAGTATTAACTGTTTGTTGTATTTAATTATATTAACTATACTGTGCTATAACTACTGTAAATTTGTTTTTATTGTATATATCTGGTTGACTGCATGGGCAATGCTGAGGGAGGAGATGGTCATTTGGATCAGTTGTATGTTGATATTCCACAGTTCCATCTGGTAAGTACACACTAATGAATTGGTGATAAAAGAGGTACAGTTATATTGGTTGCAGCACTGTAAGGGTGATGGAGTCCATTTGATAATATATCTATACATAGATGGTATTACACCAGAAATGATCTTCCTGTGTGCTTTTGTCTCAACAGATTGGTCTGGTTTCCATTTTTTAATGAAAACAGGGTTTTTTTCTTATGGTCGCAAGCTTCTGGGGCAATATGTTTCTGTTATAATGATAGCTGTATCTCAGTTATACAAGGCAGTGCCTGGAGTGTTGGTAATGGATCATGCAAAACATTCCTCTAGCATTCATAAAAAATTCTATAACATTTTAAGAACTAACAGCATGTGGTGTTTGTACAAGCTTTGCTGGTTGATGACCAATAGACTGGCTCACAATCCTGGAATTAAACATTTGGTTACAAAGCCCAGTGATCAACAACAACCCAGTAAAAAATAAAGAATCAGTTAATAACACTAAGTAACATCCTAAGTTTAAAGACAATTGGCCATTTACAACCAGTTTTGAAGCCAAATATTCCTCAAGTTAATAGGCAACAACAAAATTACATTACCAAGTAACTAAAGTCCCCAACCCTAATTATTTAGATACTTATACCAGAAACCACTTTTTCGTTTCTGTTTGTGGTTAAGATTTTTCTCTTTAGTGCTATATAAGCCATGTTGTATTCAAGCAAAAAGTCAGCAAGTTTGCCTCAAACGTACCACGTAGGTAAACCATTTTGAAGACATTCACAGTCAGCAGGGAATTAGAGGTTTAGTGAACATTAAGATGAACAAATAACTTATCGTTGGTTTTGTCCATCTAACCACAAGCAGGTTGCTTATCCTGAGAGCAGCGTTTTATTTTGTTTGTTAATGTAGCTATTTTTAAATAAAGTAACTCATTTAAAGAGATTTTTTTAGTTTTGCTTATTTGGCAATCACATCATCAATCTCTCATTATCAAAAATTTCTTTACACAGACAGATATTACCATATATTATTCTAAAAGTTATATCTATTTAACTGATCTATACCATGAATTAAAAATGTAAATGACATCTCTACTTTTAATCAGAAAAGACAGGAAATGTATTTTCATAGTTAACACAATGAATTCCATATGTTAGTGATGTCACCATGACTTAATGGATGAACAGTACAGTAAAGCGCAAAAAATGTAAACAAAAACAGCCCACAGCCCTAGTATACTGTGATTTATTAGCACTGGGCAAATGATCTGGAGACCTAACTTATATTTACTAAAATAGAGCACTAAATTTTGTTCAATGTTTGTAGCTATTCAGACAATATATTAGAAACTACACATAGATACACACATGGAGAGTCACTCAGAACTCTTAGACAGCTGTCATGACCCAGATGCCTAGTTTAGACATGTGGTCAGACTTAATTATTATTTGGATGATCCAATGTCATGGTCTGGTGCAAGTTTAAGGATAAACTTTTCTCCCTTTTTAGAAGATTTAAGAAGGGAAGCATCATGTGTGGTCTTAGTGAGTATCTGAGTCACTTGCCCACAAATGCAAAGTTATGTCATAGTAGCAGTAATCTAAATAGTCCCTTTAGGAGCCCACCAACCAAATGACAATTTGGAAGAATAAATAACCAAGATACCTTAGTCATCATAATGCTTCAAGGGACCAAACAAACAAAACAAACTTTCCGTGATAGGGATGGAAAATCTGTAGCTAAGGCTACAAATGCAATTTGAATAGTTTAAAAATGGAATGTACCATAAACAATGCACACATATTAAAAGTAAGGAACTAAAGTGTCCATGATTGATAGATAGATGTGCAACATTGCACTTCTGCGCCTGCTTACAGCTGATGCAATCTATAAAGAATGACAATGGCTTGCCAGAAATGCCAGGATCTGGAATCAGAGAAGACATGTAATCTATTCATCCATCAGGTAATAGAAACAGCAAGACTTCTATAGGTAAGCAAAATTAAAATGACCTTTTGTAAGGATTTTGCTTGGGTTGTTCTTAAAGTCCATCAAGTTTAACCTTGGCAAACATATCCATGGTTATTCATTTAGAATAAAATTAGAAAGTTAGCCTAGCTTACCCCTTTCAAGAGCAACCCATTCTTCACTGACCCAAATGTTGGAAACATGATTATTCCTTGAATAAACAAATAACTAGATTCAATAGATAATCATGAATGGAAATGTCCTTTATTGCTATAAAGGCATTTGACCCATTATAATACTAACCAATAAATTACTCATTAGTATCTTCTTAGAGAGAGAATTCCGCAGCTAGACTGTCCTTGAAACTAATAATCCTTTTCTGTGATGCAGGTGAGTGCTGCTGTCTTGGACTACATTTATTTCTACTGAGAATCTCATGCCTACAATTATCCCATTCATAATATAGCTTGCTTCTTTTTACTGCACGGGTGCATAATCTTACATGTTTCTAGATTGAATCTCATGTACTGTTGTTCTGCCTAATCTCTTATCAAGTTCTAATCTTTCTGCAGTGATTTGATTGTGATGTCCCTGCACTACTTATTATTTGGTTATCTGAAAATATGAATTTCTTAAAATAACTATAACTATATATATATATATATATATATATATATATATATATATATATATATATATATATATATATATTGATTCATTCAACAAATGATCATTTTAAATGAATCTGTGTTTATTTCTTTCCATTTCAAGAATTGACCTTTTAACTAACTGTTTTATCTGAATATAGATAATGGCTACAAAAGAGCCAAAAATTGAACAGTGCAAGAAATTTTTAGACTAATGTGTAAATAAATGAGCATATATCAAAAAACATAGATCCAAATATAAACAAAAGTTGTTTTATCTGAATGTTTATTTGTCCCACACAGTTGATGATTGTTGAGTTGTTGTTGTTGTCAGTTGTTGAGTGTTTGATGGTATTTTATCAGTCCTAAACTTGCCATGTATTTTTCCTTTCATCCTC
>WMED01003315.1:0-20620 GCA_019650415.1 Pipa parva
GTATAACTAAGGCATGCTGGGAAGTCTGTATAACTGGGGTATTCTGGGAAGTCTGTATAATTAAGGCATGCTGGGAAGTCTGTATAACTGGGGCATGCTGGGTAGCCTGTATAACTAAGGCATGCTGGGTAGTCTGTAGAGACAAGTAGAGTACAGGTGATGCCTTTTATTGGCTAACTGAATAGATGGTAAATGCAAGCTTTCCCCACTACTTAGCTCTCTTCTTCAGGCATGGTATGGAACAGAATACTTAAGAGTGACAAATTTATACAGAAACTTGTACACCTTAGTAAAATGTTATCAGTTAAAGGGACCCCATGATTTCTGATAGCGGCTCTGATTCCATCCCAACAACAGTGCCCCCCCCACATGCCCAAATGATTAAATGGTAGCACTGAAAATGCGCCATAACGTGTGTGGTCCCTCCCATAAACTTATTTTGAGCAGAGAGACTAAGAAGAATTGAAGAAAAAGTTGCTTTTGAATTGGACAGACAAATCTATAAGGAATTATTGGAGCTGGTTTACTAATTGAACAGCGTGTGATGTTCTATTTCTGCAAGTCGAACAAACACACCCCCTCCCTGCGCATCCGCTTTACTGAGTTTATCGTGTGAATTGAGCGCTGTAGTCACCATATATTACATCTCTAAAGCCATTGATCCTTTTAGAAATTGATGCATGCCTTTGAAGTCTCTTGCATGATAACTATCCCAGCCGCTGGTAACAGCATTAAACGTATCAGGGCTCAGATATATTCTCTGCTGTTTGATCGAGACTTCCTATTTGCAGCTTTTGTCCAGGATATCTGTTTTTGGGGGGAGGGTTGAAGGGTAATCATGGCATCCTACTTTTAGTAATCAAGGTCATTATGATGAAAGTGACATTGGCCTTTCTGTTTAGTTGTTGCTTTCTAGTTCTCTGTACACCTGCGCTCAGAGCCGGCTCTGGCTCTATTGGCGCCCTAGGCGCCATCCTCCAATGGCGCCCCCCCTTCAGGCGCTGCCCCGCCCCCTCGACCGGCGGCCACGCCCCCTCCCCCGACGACGCCCCCTCGCGAAACCCCGCCCCCTCCCCCAGCGCCCCCATCCCCTGGCGCCCACCCACCCACCCGCGACGCCACGCCCCCTCCCCGGCGCCCACCCACCCGCGACGCCACGCCCCCTCCCCGGCGCTAGGGGCGCCCCCCTGGGCAGGAGGCGCCCCTAGCATTTGCCTACTCTGCCTAATGGCAGAGCCGGCACTGCCTGCGCTCCTTTTTGCTTATATGAAAACAAACCATTTTACTTTGTGTTTTTGTAGAAGGGACACTGTCATTTAAAGTTAAAATGTTCCTTAGTTATGAAAATGTGGGTAAAACGAACAATTCATTTTAGACTTTTGGGGGACGGGGAGTACAAAAGCATATATGTGCACTAGTTTAAAAAATAGGCATGATGCAAAAATATGCTGGCGCATTTGCACTGGCGAATTTTCAGGGCGTGTTTATATATAAGCAATAGGCACTTATCACTTATGCATCGCTTTTCTTCCCTATATGACCGCTGTTGTTCAATTCCTATTGATAATGATCCGGTCGCATTGTTTGCATTCGCATCCATACACTCGCATCCATACAATCGCATCCATACACTCGCATCCATACAATCGCATCCATACACTCGCATCCATACACTCGCATCCATACACTCGCAAAATGCGACATGAAGCATTTCGGTGCATGTTCCTCTCTATGGAACGCAAGTGTGACAGTGTACGTCTATCAGTCATTACTTTCAATGGTTTTTTTTCGCAATGCGCACCTATAACTAGTGTGACCCTAGTCTTAAAGAGCAAGGAATCTGAACTTACCTTATTAGGGCTTGCATGGGGGGGGGGGTTGCAAAGTGGCCAGTTATCCAAGGTCCCTTCAGACAAAATTTTCACTTAGTTGCACTGTTCCCAGGATTGGTCAGTCACTCTTGGCTCAGAGCACGCTGCTGTACTGGGTCATGGGTGCCAGTGACCCCCAACCCCTTGCATGTCAAGGGATTTAAAGCTGTTAGGCCAACTGCCACTAGATAATCTTAGGAGTCTTTAGGTGCAAGCCATCCTAGGACACACTAGTAGTTTGTCTATAACTGTCCCTATGTCTGTGTTAAATTAGGGCAGGGCTAGTTTTGTATGTTATTCATTTCATTCCTACTTGCTGCTGGTTTCATATTTTACCTGGAGTTGTGCGTGCGTGCGTGTGTGTGTGTGTGTTTGTGTGAGCTACAAATGATCATTGCCTGTAAACACACAACAGATTACATTGTACTGTGGCCTACATTGTTGGGGAATGTGCAAGTGGTTCTTTCCTCTATAAAGTAGGCATGTATAATACACATGGCTGGTCTGGTAGTATTGGGACCACTGAATGTGTGTAAAGCGATCACATTCCTGTAAGTAGATTACATGTAGGTTATATGATCTACTGCACAAACCCACCACAGCCCAAAGATGTCCTAACAAAGTGATCCAGGGAAATTGAAATTTGGGCAAGAAATGTGTTTACTAAATAGGCACGCAGTCCCAAAATAAAGGGGAACTATACCATATATATACCGTATATATATATATATTAATGGTTATTCCAAAACAAACCCTTTTTTTATATATTGTTATTTATTTTTTTTGTTTCGTTTCCATGCTATCACCTTGTGAAATTCTAGGATGTGATCCAGTCATGCTTGGTAGGACCCCTGCCCCAGCTGTCACGACATTCACTTATTTTTAAGCTGCTAATTGTATTATTAGTAAACAGGGGACAAAGATCATGTTTATACTTCACAGATCAAACTGCAACATTTGTAACAATCTTTAAACTTTACTCTTTGGTCAAAATGTATTAAAGAGCGGTCTTTCCGAGTTTATCGCATGAGATCTCACGTTGTTCCCGCGAGATTAACGCACAAGATTTTCAATCTCAGTAGCCACACTACTAATGTAAAGTATGGCTACCTTTCCATCGAAAAATTCAGTCGAAAAACTCCTGCGGTAATCTGTCTGGAACAGCGCGAGATCTCATGCGGTCTTTCCGACTTTAATAAATTTCGTCCAATTTGGGTGAAAGTTTGAAAAAAAGTTAACAGCAGAATATTAACTCAGAAGCAGGACAACTCAACCATATCATAAATGTAATAACAATCTAGACCCATAAAAGTATGTTTTATTCTTGAACCAGGAAACATGTAATAAACAAAACCTGAATAAAGAAAAAACTTGTTTTCTGTAGTTCCCCTTTAAACCTCAACAAGCCCAATGCAGTTTCCACAATAAGCAGGTAGAGATGTTCTCTTTGCCAGGATACACAAGCAAAAATAAGTGAGAATTTCTTTTTACCTGATTGAAAATGATTATTAAAATGATAATTTGGGAGAGTTTCTGTGAACAATTGGTGCAAAGCTGAGTTATTGCAGTACAGGTTATAGATAATCTACGGCAATCTATATGCCTGTGGGTATGCAAAATCTTCCTATTAACTGAAGGTAAGGGATAGAGTTACAAATATAATTATGCAGTGTTAATTAACTTGAAATCATGCGCTGGCTTTTTCTTATACCAAGTGCTATAGACTCCTATAATGAGTGAGGGATATTCTGTTCATGTGTAGAAGTCATAAAGGGCCAAGTACCTCTGTAAGGGGAAAGTGTGTGAAGTTCAGTTCTTCTGGAAATTAAAATGGATCTTTCATTCATTTAGGCTACATTAGGCAGATTGGATATGGGGGGAAATGTTTTAATGAATGAATGGAATCTTCAATTCCCCAAATGCTATGGGATCCAGTCAGTAGCCTACAACTCCCAAGATTCACTTTGCGTTGCAGTGCTAATATACAGGGCCGGTTTTAGCTATGGGCAATGTGGACGACGGCCCAGGGTGCAATCTATTTGAGCAGCGCTGTTGCCCACATCACCCAGAACTAAACTCACCTCCTCCAGGGTTCCAGCGATGCACCTCCTCTAAGCGCTTCTCCACAATGAGGTAAGTTGAATGCAACTGCGCTCCTTGGCTGCTTCGGGTCTTGTTGGCTGTATTCGCTGTGGATTCGGCAGCTGACAGCAAGACCTGAAGCATCTGTTGCATTCAACTTACCTCATTGTGCAGTTTCGCTTAGAGGAGGTGCAACGCTGGAGGAGGTGAGTGGGGGGCGGGGGAGCATGGGGGATTGTCAAGGGGCGGTTCTCCCAGGGGCGTCAATAGAGCCAGATCCACCCCTGCTAATATATATGTCCATATATATATCATCTGTGTCTCAGTGGCAGGGGCATAACAGGTAGGGTTTGCAGTGGTCACTCTTACAGCTCAACCCACAGAGGCTGTTCTCCCTGAATCCAGGTTTATTTACATTCAGTCCCCAGGGGTGGGGCGGGGCGGGGTGGTGGAAAACATTGTGCTGATCCTCCGCATCCTGATTTTTACACTGAAATGAAGTACTCCAGCACCAAGGGAGCTTAAGGCCACCCCCTTCATTATCTGACCCAATAATTCGCACTTTGTAACATGTGGAGCACACACAGGTGGGACAGTACTAAGCCTTTGATTTGACAGCCATGCAGGGTTAGCCACCTGCCTATCATAATAGGTTATTTAACAAAGCCCAGGCTGATGCATTATTCCCTTTTAACACAATTCTCTCTATCTGGGCAGAATATTTTTAGTCCTTGTATTAGAGTTTAGTCTCTTTTTTTATAAAAGGTATTTTGTACTTCAAGAGTTTCTGTGTTACCCTGTAGTCATTTTCATATTGTTTGTTTTCATGCCATTATATATAACAACAGATAACAATAATAAGGTTCCAGTCTCATTTAGACTGCAGCAGAGATGCGCTAGTGTAGGATCAGGGAAGAGTGTCAGCCCATAGTCTTAAGGTGTCAGGAGGAGCTTGTTCCCATAAAGAAACAAGTGGAAATAACTTTCCTATTTAAGCAGTACTCCATGTCTTTTGGGGCCCTTCCGGTCTGTGGCCCCTGGGGCAGTTAAAGAATCTACCTAGACTCCCTTATGTTTTTGAAAAACAGGTTTTGCCATTTAAAATGATATTTCATTTAAACTTGTCACATTATATAAATGCATAGGTGAAGACAAAACAGTGATTAGCCCATATGTATCTCATACTATAACGGATAAGATGGACTAGATGTGTTATAATCAGTTTATTTAATCTACTTGGGTACAGATCCTATCCACTTACCTATGATTCTCTTCCTGTCACATGATATAACTGGCTCTGTGTAGCCAATGTACCCAATATGGTGAACATCATGTGTTTACTGCTCATTCAGCAAACAGCAGACCAGGGTTTAAAGATCTGTAGATATTTTATTACAACAGTGCATAGAGTTATAATTAAATACACCTGTCTACTGAGAGTTAACACCCCTATCCATAGTTTGATCACTTCCATTTCTGGAATCTTGTGGATCCTTCGTGAACTTGACTGCCAGCCTCAGCTTACCTCTTATAGTTCTATTGGAATTGGAATCAACAGAAGTAAGAGTTTTACTTGTCCTTTAACTGCTGTTTTATATAACTGCTCTATTCATCTATTACGGAGTTCTGGAACCTTCCTCTAGTCAACCTAACCAGTACCATCTGTATGGGCCCCTAGGAGCCCTTAAAACAACAAGATTTAATTTTGTTCATTATAGACTCTCAGTAAGTTTTCGCATGATGGCCTAGTTACCATTCGCTTAAACCTAATTGTCCATGTGTTATATTAGATACACTTTCCTGGATGTAGATGGCAAGGGCTGATACCAGAACACTTATTTTTGTGCTGTTATGGATTCCTAAGCAGTATGAGAGCTGTATTGAGCTGATATTATCTGTACTTTAGTGCAATTACCCAGCTAATGGCTTGGAATAAGGCTACCCTGAATCACGCACCTTGCACAGTGCTAGGATTCGACGCTGGGAACTGTTCGTCTCCTACAGACATAAGTTACTTTGAAGAGAAATTGTAGAAGCTGGCAACGTAATCCCCTCCAGATGGGAACTGGGTGCCATCCCACCCCTCTCAATCTGTAACGTAGAGTTCTATCAGCGCCAGCGAACGCCCTCATTAGTTGAATGTTAACCAGCGGGGGCAGGCGTGACACTGTCAAACATTAAATTCTGAGAGGTGGTTGGGGGGGGGGGGATTTTAAATCACCCAAACAATAATCACCCACCAGTCCTCCTCCCTTGCTGCCTACGTGTGCCTCGACTAGGCTATTAAAGTCCGCCTGATCCCTATAAATATTACATCATTACATAATACATTTTTATAGTACAAACTAAGTTTATCAGAAGAATAGAAAACTTTCTTTCCTTTTTATAGATCTCCAGCAATACTCAGGATAACAATTGTGGTCCACGGTTGTTAACGATTGGTGATTGGTAGATGGCTGGCTGTTGGAGGATGATGGGAATAGTAGTGTATGCTGTATATTCTGTAAGACAGTTGGGAGGTTTTTTTTTGTAGTCACCAATAAATAGATAGGATTAGATATTTACCTTCTATTTGTTTTCTCTTGGACCAGAACAAAACCTGGAGCATTTTTACTTTTAGGCTAGGTTTATGTGCTGAGCATCATACGCTAGTGTGAAAAAAAGAAAAATACGCCAAGCGTATTTTTCTCTCGTGTTTACCAGCGACACAGTGTGAACGCTCCCTCGGCGTTCACATCACTTCCTGTGCATTGCGTATATACGCCGGCCAAAATGCGACACACAGTGCTCCGGACCCAGCGTATGCGCATCATACTCTGGTGTGTCCTGAACTAGGTAAGTACCATCGGCTTCCATTGATCCGTATTTTTTTTTTCGCACTAGCGTATGATGCGCTGCGCATAATACACTTGTGTGAACCTAGCCTTAATGAATGAGTTTTTCTGCAATAGCATGTACTTAGGGCCATGGTTACTCTTTCTGCCACTGTAAGTCATATCGCTGTGTCCCTCCATATCCTACTCTGCCCCCTACCTGCTGCACCTCTACCTTTAGGTTGGGTTCACACTAGTGCAGGAAACACTGCACATTTAAAAAAACAAACAAAAAAAAAAATGCATGTCACAAAACCCCATTATGCTTACCTGATCTGGTCACATTAGCGTGACCGTGCGATGGAACACCTTCAGGACGCTTCATCTTGTGTTTCTGGTGAGTGTAGAGATGTGATGCGATCAATGTGACGTGGTAGGAAGAGCCAGGAACGCAGAAGGAGCGGTCACACCATGTCTGTTAAGTACAATAGAAAAGTGCATCCCTAAGATACCCTGGCCTGTATTTACCGGTTTAGTTTCAGGACGTGCTTTTGTAAAAGTGCAGTTCATAAATGCGCTAGTCTGAACTCTGCATTACAGTGTACTATCCTTAAAGAGCCAGAAGTTTCTTAAAGGACCAGTAACACCAAAAAAAAAAATAAAAAAATTCCCATGGCAGTTATTTAAATACAGCACTTGTAAAAATGTTATCGTTAAAAGTTAAATTCATGTATTTTATTCAAGCCTTTTGTGTTTTTATCTGTACTGATAGCAGCCATGCTGTTAGACCTCACCCAGTCCCATTGTTGTCTAAGGCGCATTAGATAATACATATTAAGGAAGTGTCCACAAAAGCCTGATTTTTAAAGCTAAATATTTTACTTTACAAACACAATGTCAAATTATTGAAGCATAGGTTGAATTTTTAGTAATTATAAATGCATTTTTTGTTTTACTGTTCTTTTAATATCACCACTGGTTCCCTGGTCTGTGAGGCCCACTTATCAAACAGCGTTATTTGTAACTTCACCATGATTGTCAGCGGCAGTAATTTACTGTTTCTACCAACATTATTTGCGGGTTTCCCCTAGTTTACAAAACTCTGGAGTCACTGGTTACAACCAGGCAGGTTCCCAGGTGTATTTACCTACTATGTAACAATACTGGATAGTCCAGCCCTCTCCTGAAATAATGACCCGCTTCATCTTTAATCGGTACGAGTTCTGGTCCCTCCCAATGACTGAGTTAATGATTCCCTTTCCCTTTAAATCTTGCCCACCGATTGAGTTAAAGTGCACCTGTCACCTCAAAACTCTAATGCTAATTTAGGTTGTACTAATGAAATAAATATTTTGTAAATATAAATGTATTAAATAATGTAAATTTTCCCGAGTATCGGATGGGCGTGGCTAAATAATTGACATTATAGCTCATCCAATCAGATCCTTGCTACATCATGATTTAAGGGATCTGATTGGAAGAGCTATGTCAATCATCCTTTAGCCCCGCCCACTTGACTTCGGAAAGAAAAGTCGGTCTGACAGGGAAGATGACAGAGAGAAACGCTGTATAAAGCTACATTTTTATTAATACATATATATTTACAAAACTTTTACTTCATTAGTACAACCTAAATTAGTATTAGTTTTTTGAGATCACAGGTGCACTTTAATAATTCCCTTTTCCTGTAAGAGTTCTGGACATGCCCACCGATTGCGTTAATGACTGCTTCTTGCCTAGAAAATCATGTAGTCCAGGGGTCTCAAACTCAATTTACCCAGGGGCCGCTGGAGGTAGAGTCTGGGTGAGGCTGGGCCGCATCAGGTTTTCCACAAGAAAACAACTGATTAAAAACAATACATGGCCCTGCGGGGCAATCAGCGGCTTTGTGGGGTAATATGCAGTTCTGTTGGGTGATTTGCATCTGCTGGGGAAATTAGCACCTTTGTGGGGAAATACGCGGGTCAGCGGTACAATATGTGGATCAATGTGCGGGTCAGCGAGGAAATGTGCAGCTTTATGGGCTACTGGCGCATCTGCAATTTTTAAAAAAATTATAATTAATTAAGCTGGGGACACTGTGGGGTATTGTGGGGCCATTGGGGCTTATTTTAATTTTTTATAGTGGTAGCCGTGGGGTTGGGGGATCAGGGGTGGCTGTGGGGGTGGGGGAGTTTTACTTACCCCACCAGCAGAGTTTGGCAGCGTGTACTGTTTGTTGCCATTGCCGGCAGCACATTAGAGGAGAAGGAACCCGGAAGCGCTGATCATATGCTCTCCCGGGTTCCTATTGGCTCCTGTGACCGATCGGGTCACAGGAGCCCTCCTCTTTGCAAAGAGGGAGTCAGCTAGGACTCCCTCTGTGTCAGATCCAGCGCTCCACCGGCGAACAAAACGCCTGGTGGAGCACAGGACCGGGGGCCGCAAACTAGCGTCCCGAGGGCCGCAGGTTTGAGACCCCTGATGTAGTCCATGCTGCTATTGATTAAATGGCTGCCAGGTGCCTAAGCTCTGTTAGCTGTCCACCTCCCTGCTCTTCACCCAGTTCTACTTGCACCAGATTTGTTTTTCTGGAATCGCCCAACTGCAGTACCATTTCATATGCCATTAGCGCTAAGCTAAAGCCTCGTAGATTGTTGTCTTTTAAAGCTTTTGGATCCAGGTCAATTACAGCTCCTGATCACCCGAATTTCTACTTCAGATGAGTGGGAGGCATTTATAAAGGGGATTGAGCGGCTTATTAGGTACGTTTTTTTGAAGCTTACAAGTAATAAGAGATAAAGAAAGTAATAAAGTATGTACATTTTATAGCACCCAGCCCTATAGTGACGGAGCTGTAACCCCCCTTCTGCTCTAGTTCTGTTGGCACCCTGCAAAACTCTGTGACAATGTGCTATTCTGTATTAAAGAGCTTTCTATTTTTACATTGTCGTCCATTTAACTGTACCCATAAAAATAGCTCTTGACGCCAGCTGTCCTCACATTACATTTTCATTGCTCTAGGGACCATGTGTTTATCTACAATGTGATCACCTTTCCTTAATGTGGTATAGTGGATCTTGCGGATCGTCTGAGCTGTATTTGGCTAGGCCTGGGTTTAGCGACCATGAAACCTGTGTTGTTTCTGCTTTGATGGTAGTTTTTTTTATGCTGAATATGAACCCATGACACTGTGGGGGCACTGGCAATAGACCGGACAACCAGTGTTTATTGAAAAACTTTTGCTTAGGCCACTGAGGACCAGTAACACCAAAAATTAAAAATTCAGATTTGGGTCGGCCCAGCAGTTATTCAAATACAGCATTTGTAAAAAATGTTATCTTTAAAGTTGCATTCCTGAATTTTTACTTTGTCTGTTTTTAATTTTACTGATAGCGGCCATCCAGACCTCATCCAGTCCCATTGTTTTCTGTGGTGCTTTAGATAACACATATATGGGAAGTGTCCCTGAAAGCCCGATTTGTAAAGCTAAATATCTTATCAAACACGATGAAACATTTCTGAAGCACGAGTTGAATTTCTAGTAATAATAAATGCATTATTTTTGGTGTTACTGTTGCTCATTTGGATCAGTGGTGTAACAATAGAGATGCCAGAGGTTGTCAGTGGGACCAGGCCTGATTCCCCCATGGGGCTCTGGTAAAATCACTGTGCCCAGCTCCCCAAGAATGCCGCTAAGTAAATAAAACTTAGTCCAGGAGGGGGCAGCCCTGGGTAGTTCCGTGGCTGATTTGCGCTTATGTTCGCAGAACAAAATAGACTCTGATTACGCCATCATTCTCCCACTTTATTCATGCAAAATTAAAAAAGGAAAAAAATCATCCATCTTGTGCCAATTGTCATAGCCAGAAGCAAGCGGGCGCCGGTGCCACTTCCTAACCAGACACCCACGATCCAAATTCTTACTATTTATTTCCTCCCATATAGTCATTTTCTTAGTGACTCTGCATGTGGGATGATTTGCTTCACATGCAATAGTGCAGTTTATCTTTACCTAGTGGGGCCCCATCAGGTCCCAGGGCCCCACTACAATAAACACCGTCTGGCACCAGCATGTGCCACAGATTCCTCTCAGAGATATGTCTATAATGGACTCCCTACATGTGCCTGAACTATCCTCTGTGTGTTGGGGAAATGAAACCACACTGCCTTAACATAACCCTCATACAAATGAGGGGAGCGGAGTCCTTTTCTGCGCCAGGAAACACCAGGCCTTTCATTTGAGGCTTTTAGAGACAGAAAAACACAGACTTCTGTCATTTTCTCAAGTGCGTTTCTGCACCTCAATTAATCTCCCGTTATATCTCCCTTTCCCCTTTTTCCTCTGTACATTTCGTTTCCCACACACCCCTCCATCTGTGCCTCCAGTCTCTGTAATCTCCCAGTGTCTTTGTCACTCAGTGTGTATCTTCTCCATCTGTTTCATTCCTCCCATCTGTAGTTCATTGCCACCCTATTTATCTCTCTCTGTAAGCGATGTCCTTCGTCTTTCTACACACGCGCCCCGCTCCCTGAATCGCCCCCCCCCACCCGGCCTTGTCTCTTCCCTCACCTTATCTCACCCCACCTGCCTCCGCTGTTGCAGCACATGAAACAAACTCAGGTGCTCCTGCTGAGTTATTTCTCAGCCCAGGATAAATTAAAAGACTTCACGCTCATTTAAGTCAAGACATTAAAAGCAAATCATTTTACTTGTCAGAGTAAAGGAAGGGAGGGAGGGCTCCTTCCTCCAATGGCGGAATGCTCATTTTAATGAGAAACCCATTCATTCCCCTGTTACCTGAGAAAGTTCCTCTTTAAGTGTGTCCCACCACACTTGATCATGCTTCATTTAGCGCTCAGGTTGTGTAACTCCGAGCCCGCATTGCCTTTCATTTACCAAACACTTGTTTACAACACAGGCAGCTGCAGCACAGATAGCCTAGGCCTTGGCATTGTATTAATGATTTCATAAACAGCCTGGCAGAAATGTTCTCATTACAGAATGTCTGGCAGTGAAGGGCTAAGAGGTGACGGACCCCCAGTGGATTTATTTGTGTCTCATAAAAGCAACATCTTTTCCTTATTTTAAGAGCCTGTCCTTGAGATGAAATTCCCTGCATGCCTACATTGCCAATTATTGCACTAGAAATCAACTAAGCTAAAAACTTGGCAACTAACGGAATAACCTGCCCCCCCACCCCCCTTTAAACAGGGTCCAAGATTGAGGAAGAGAGGGGGAGGATGTTGATATTCCATGCAGGTTTGACTCAGTAACAAAAGGAATATTTCTTCTTATTATTAAGTTTGGGGGGGGGGGGGGGGATTTAATTAACTTAAATGACTTTTGTTGTTTGTTGTTTCAGCAGAATGTTAATTTTCAGCATTACGAGTGGGATTCTTAATTTGAAATTTCTTAAAATGTCACATTTGTGGAAATGGTGAAATAATCACCTAAACCTGCCGCACGGGCCCAGAAAAGACAAGCATTTTAACTTACTGCTCTTATTTTCTTTTAACCTGAACATTTCTGAACAATAAATTCAATACAGAAAAACAAAAACAAACTCTGCTCTGTCCCACCCCTGACTCTGCACCTTATTTTAATGAACAAAATCCAGAAGACTTTCCAGCACCGCACAATCAACAAAGAATCTTGGTCGGGAGGGTGACATCATGTTTAAAGGTCCATTAAAGCCTTTTTTTTTTGTTGTTGTTGTTTTTGGTGATGCTGTAGTTTAAACAAGTTTGCTTATGATGTCACAGGTTCATTTAAGCTGCTTTTTTTTTCTCTCCTTTGTCTACAACCCCGCCAAAGGCTTGTATTCAATCCATACAATGAAAAATCAGGTTGCATATCTTTCACTTGACAATAACTGTCTTAATATAAAGTAATAATAATAAACCATAGAACAAGTAAAAGCCAGTGTTACATTTAGGCTCTAGAAAACTTAATTACACCATCTATTGCACATTAAATGCCCCCCCCCCCCCCCCCCATGATTCCAGTGGTACATTCCTGCCACATCCACAAGCATTTTTTCCATTGATTCCTCCAATGAATATATATTAATGTGCAGATTCATCCAGTCTCAAGTCTGGAATGTTTTGTGCTCTCAAAAATCCAGGTAAAAACATGCCTGACTTATTGACTGTTGCAATCAAGGCAAAGTTCTTAGAAAATGCTTTTTTTTTTTCTTTTAATGTAAATATGTATTACGAAACAAAACTTCATCTTGGATTCCATTTAATGCTGTCTTGAAAAGAAGTAGTAGAGTAGCAGCAGCAACAACAAAATAAAATAAATAAAAAACAGAGAAAAATAATATGACATGTAATGAACATCAACTCCAAACTCTGAAGCCTCGGAGAGGCAGAAAGAATGGGCGATGAGGTCAAAGATCCACCTGAAATCATTCTTTTTCTTGTTGAAAGTTGCTCTTCCCTTGGACATCTCTGGGAAGGGACAAGTTGAACAGCAGGTCACCACAAGAAACAAATAGGATTTCACAGTAAATGCTTAAGAATGCAGGGAATTGAGCCGCAATGTGCACAAGGATGTCCTTCACAATCATTAACATTGAGTGGTCCTGGCTCAGCTGCTGTGGGTCTCGTCAGAAAGAGTTTCCAGTTTCTCAGTAGTCGCGTTGGAGACAAGTGTGCTCAGGAAAGTCTGAGAGGTTGAAAGCGGCAGCGACTGGATTCAGCGGGTATTTTTTTCCCCCCCCCCCCACTAATTTTATGGAGAAGAACTTTGCTCCATTTTTTGTTTATCTCTTTCCCACATAGCAAACTATCTCCTATTGTGCTTGAGTAGTTCTCTGCAACTGTTTTAAGTACCAGTAGTATAAGACACACAGAGCGGAAATGTTTTCTGTTGGATGTTCAGTCATTTGTTTCAAACCCTGATGGCTCCATGTCCCTCACGTTATATCCAGAATTGTTAGAAAAATCCCATCAGTACAAGAGAGGGAGGAGATCAGTTCTCTTCCCGCTGGGGTCTAATCTTCATCTCGGTAAATTTGAGGGAGTACTGCCAGCCTGTCCAGGAGGACCACTCAATGCCATCCGCATAAGATGCGTGATGGCCATGTAAGTATTGTCCGTTAAGGTTAGACGTGTGGCAGTTTCGGTACCACCAGGCGCCATGATAAAAGCTGGCGCAGTTGTTTTCAGAGTGGTCATTGTCATTGTCCTTTGTGGTGAACTTCATACCGCTGTGTTTTCCCAGGGAATCTCCTAGGATGCAGAAAATTGACAAGATGACAGTATTAGTAGACTAGGCCTTTGGGAAAATGACAATAGATTTGAAACAATAAAAAAGACAAATATCTAATACTGTATATTAAGAATATTTCAATTGATGTGCATTGCAGGAATGATTGTTACATTAGCAAATATAAATCCTTATTATCTGCAGAACATATCAGCAGATAAACCTCCTTTGTCTTGGTATGTAGAACTGTATAAACTAGAGAAGTGATGTGTTTCATGTGATATGTTTGGTGACATGTTTCATGTATGTGTATTATACAATGGACAGACTGTCATACACCCATTTTTGTATTGTTGCTACATTTTATAGCCTCTCTTGACCCTAATCAGGAGACTCTGATTAGATCTGTTTGTGCTATTTTATGCTTTTGGTCACTACCAAATAAATAAACAAGACAAAAGTAAGTAATGGAACCCTGGGCTTTAAAGACTTTAAATTATTTGTTTAAGGCCAGGTTCACACTGGCGTTTATATACATCATGCTTAAAAAAAAAAAAAAAAAAGCGCATGCACGCCGGAATGCTTTGCGTCGTGTATTTTCTGAGCATACAGACGCGATGCAATGTGAGGAATGTGCGCACATAGGAGGAGCCACGAATGACAAGGAAGCATTCACACTGCATTAAGTACAATAGAAAAGCGCATCCCAAATAGATACTGGCCTAAATTTGCTGGCATGTTTTCAGGACGCGCTTTTCTAAAAGCGCTGCGCATAGAAACACCAGTGTGAAGCTGACCTAAGAAATGTTTTTCTGTGAGTATTTTGTAATAATTTGTTATCACATCATATGATATAAGACAGGGATGACGTGTCTGCCAGAGAGGGTACGCACGCCGTTGCCACCGCTGCCTTCAGTGTAGGCCACGGACCCGACCTGACAGTTTTCAGGATGAGTCTGTGGCCTACACTGAAGGAGGGCTCGCTCGTAGAGGAACTCTCCTTCCCCGATGCAGGTGTGATGACATCACTCATCAGTGCTGGCACTTCGAGGGACAGTGCTGGCGAGTGATGCCACCTTTTCGACACTAGTTACCGAAAAGGTTCGCCACCAATGATATATAATATATGTACAGCCGGATCATACACAAAGCATCCTACGCTGCTTCCAGCAGCCCAACGACAGACCTCTGCCGTGAAAGCATATTTCTAGGTATATAATCGGAAGAAGGTTGGGCCCTAAGCACTAATCCACCAAGGGCCCCACTGTGTCTTAAAGGAGCACTAAACTGTGGAAATTTTTATGGGGATTAGAGAGCCTGAGGAGGATAAATGTAGTCACTGATGTGAGTCTTTTACCCCCTGCTGCTTCCTCCTTGTATTAGCTGCATTTCACTTTGCCAGTTACAGCTCTGCAATCCTGCTACAGCTTCAGGGTAGGTTTAAGTCAAACTGGAACCCCCCCAAGGCTTTCAAATGCCCATGACTGCAGACTTACCCGGATCTTTTCTCCTCAGTCGCTGCTTACTGGGTGCTTAAAGCAGGCTTCTGTCTAACTCATAGGCATCTCTTTACTCAGCTCCCGATTAGCAGCGATAGAGGAGAGCAGAGCAGGGTAATTCTGCAGTAGCACTCAACATGTCGCTGCTGGGGGGCCCTAAGCTTTTCCTCCTCTACTTCCACACCAATGCAAGTATGCACAGAGGCAGTTACGGTCTCAATACTGCGCAGGTGTGCACTGGGGAAGAGAGGGGATACAGGAAATGCTGCTGGATTTGTCAGGATGAAGATAGACTGGAGCGGTGAGGAGGAAGCAGTAGTAGACAAAAGAGATAAATCAGTAAGTACATTTATCCTCCTTAGCCTCCCTCACCCCCTAAAACTATCTACATTTTAGTTCTCTTTAAGACACATTAGGGCCCTAGGTGGATTAATGTTTAGGGCCAGACCTTAATCCATCTTGTTTATAGGAAATAAATTTACAAATATACTTAGTCATGTAACCAATCGAAAAAAAAGAACAGGTTCAAAATCGACAATGTTCTTATTCTTCAATCGGCCACAGGTTGGTTGAAGTTGTTAGAACCTGCGGCTTAGTTCAGCGCCCCCCCTGCCCCTTAAATATGTTTATATACAGACAAACACCTTGTAATAATAGGTCATACCCACTGGTATTTAGGCTACAGCTTTGTTCCTTTGCAGAAGGATAAAAGGGTCCAGCCCATACCTGCTGTGCCTGTGTAGTCTGATACAGTGAGAGGGTAACCGTCTTCATCAGGGTTCACAGAAAACAATCCCACACCAAATGTGTTGTACAGAGCATAGGATGTAGCGTTCTCAAAGTCCTCTAAGTCTATACGGAGCTGATAATGCGCCTGTGTAGTCAGCCAATGTATACGTTGCAGGCCTGGACAGGAGACAATGGGCTTCTGATTAAGGAGTGTAGTAATGATCACAATGACATCAAGGGCAAAGACTTCATTATAATACAGTAGATTAATATATACTGGGATTTAGTACATCACTAGGTTTTATCCAAAAGTAAGTCCGCAGTACAATGCGACAATTCACCTGCCATATTGTCTCAGCAATGCCACAAATTGTTACCGTCCTATCTGTCTGCCTGAGCGCAGTCAGGCAAATAGTAGCATTGGCGCATTGTAGTGAATTTGTCATGAATAGGCGTATGGTAGTGAAGTGATGTCATCTTTACATGGATCTGTTAAAAGGAGACAATGTCAGTTTGTGAATTTTCGCTTCAATGCACAATAGATGATGAAATATTGTTGCATTTCCAGCAAAAAGATGCAAAGTAGCATATTAATGTGAGTGAATTTGCCCACCGCAAAAGATAATCCTGGCTGAATATACAAAGCTGAATTGATGAAAATTCATGCATCTATAAGTCATTTCACACCTTGAGAATAAGCCCCTTTGTATTGCATATTTAAAGGAGATCTAAGGCTCATTATGCCAAGGGTGACAACACTGCACGCTATTTATACTTACCGATTACTTCCTCCGCTCCAGCGCCGACTCCTGCTTCAAGATAAAACCAATCTTCATTTCCAGCATCATAATCCTCTTCACTTCCTACTTCCTCTTCAATATCAGTGATTTTTCTTCTGCGCCTGCCCAAACTGCTTCTGTGCCTGCTCGAACTGCTTCTGCACCTGCTCAAACTGCTTCTGCACCTGCTCAAACTGCTTCTGCACCTGCTCAAACTGCTTCTGCACCTGCTCAAACTGCTTCTGCGCCTGCTCAAACTTCTTCTGCGCCTGCTCAAACTGCTTCTGAGCAGGTGCAGAAGAAAAAAAGCAGCAATGTTGAAGAGGTGACATAAATCTGAAGAGGATCACGATACTGTAACAGAAGAATTGAAGATCTGCTTTATCTTGAAATTCTCCAATGTTTCAACTACTACTGAATTCTCTGCTTTGGTCTAAAAAATAAAACAATGACCACTCACACAATGATTGGCTACTTACATTCTATCCTCTGTTTGCAATGGCTAAACTCCTCATTTGGCATGCATGTAACTTGTCATTTAACTAAAAATTCCACTCCAGTCAAATGTCTCATTCTCTTGGCACCTGCCACATCCCACACAATCTATTCAGGTGAGCTGATAAAATAAGTGTGCTTGAACCTGTTGGCTTTGTTTATGCACCTGAATTCCATTTTATTGAAATGTATGTTTAGACGGGGCTCATTAAAATGTTTATACGGTAGCTCACTAATGAGGCCGGATGTAAGATTCCAGGAATGCAGATTATGTTTCCTTCATACTCATCGCTTTGACACCAAATTATATTCCAGTTATTGATCAGACTTTCTGCTATATTCGCTGTCCTATCTTCTTCCCCTTCCTAAATTGGCAGCAATTTACCTTTTCTTTACTGCCAACGCTGCCTGAGATGGGCTCGCGGGGAGCTGTTTGGACAACGCTTTCATCATTTAAATAAGAACATCATCTGAATGCATAATGCAAATGAAGGTATCTCTTGATCCCATGGACTCTGCCCTTCTCTGTGCTGATTTCAATTAAGATTCTCTTGTGGGACGCAATAAGGCTAGCGTGTAAAATCCCTGAATGTGCAGATCAGGAGCCAACACAACGACTGCTCATTTCTCACTTTCCCACCCCCTCTCTCCTGATTGGAACCTGTATGGCTTAATGCAGAGAACAGGGGGACTTTATTAAAATAGAATCTTATAATAGATTTTAACTCTTGTCTCTCGGTTGAGAACATCTTAGTACTGTTACATAGTACTAAAAATGTTATCTTGGAATTCAGATTGCCATGTAGGAAGGCTAGACATGATAATAGAAATTTGTTAGATTACTTCTTTTCCAAATTGTATATACTACATATTCATGCGCCATTAAAGGGTTCCCAGCTTTCGTAAGGCCTTAGAGATGGACCACCCAGCATGCACAAGGGGAGAGCTTTAGGGGGGGGGGGGGGGGGGGGGGGGAGGATTCTGGTGTTACTATTATACCTCTCCCCATCTTGTGCATATGATATGTCAGCTTTGCTACTTAAAATAAACAACAGCTACTGACCTGTAACTTCCAGAGAAAATTTACATTTAATTTCCATTATGTGATCTTAACTCCTAATAATTGTTTCCAGAAACACTGATGTCTATAAAGCTCAGGCACTTGCACATGTAACCAGCCTCTGTATCATCATAAAAACCAGGTGATGTCCTACTCTTTAATATGACAAAAGTAGAGAAAGCTGCCCAGCAGTCAGCCACTCTGCCGTGATTGGCTGCTCCACACGGGCTGCTGCCAGGAATCCACTGGTGCAAAGGGGCCTTGATTTAACAGAATAATGAATCCCCTGATGGTCGCCCTATTGTACCCTGCTGCTTACTATAATCTATTCACTGAAGCAGCTGAGAAATTCGATGAGAGCGATTTAGTGATGAAAAATAGTAAGTGACAGAACGTTAAAAAGACTTCATTCTGAACATATTGGGGTAAAATGTAGAAGAGCGATTGTAATGTGGAACAGGGAGACAAAGTGTTGTAGAACCTGGATAATGCAGTGACAAATGATAACATTTGTGCTTCAGACAGATGCCATAAATTCTCACCTTTTTCTACCCATTTCCTTACCCATTAGTCTGTAGTGCTTTCTGAGGATTACGCCTAGGGATGGTTTTAGAAAGGTGCAAACTGGCTAATAGCCTGAAAGTGCCCTTGCTGCAAACAGATCCATGCTGTTCACTCTCTCTCTCTGCCTGGCCATGGTTCCAGCTTAAGGGGCCCCACTTGTAGTTTTGCCTGGGGCCCTGTTTTGTCTAAAACTGGCTTTGAATACAATGAAAGCCCTGCATTGCTTGGTGTAATAGCATTGCTGGGGGAAGATCAATTGTAAAGTTTTAGAGAGAGAATTTCTGATATCAGGTTTTTATGGAGACCCAACACCATTGATGGCATGTTGTACAAACAGTAAATGATATGTATAAAATCACTTACCTAACCAGTGCTCCCCAGTCAGTTTTCCAAAACCGTCTCTGTATGGCTCCCAACCTCGGAAAAAATTCACTGACCCGTCCTCTCTCCTCTGAAACACCTGACAATAAAAATAAGGCTGTAAATGACAATGCAAATATAAAGTGGTGGGACTAACAGTGGCAGTGCAAGCGGGACTAACAAACGGTGGCAGTGCGAGCGGGACTAACAAACGGTGGCAGTGCGAGCGGGACTAACAAACGGTGGCAGTGCGAGCGGGACTAACAAACGGTGGCAGTGCGAGCGGGACTAACAAACGGTGGCAGTGCGAGCGGGACTAACAAACGGTGGCAGTGCGAGCGGGACTAACAAACGGTGGCAGTGCGAGCGGGACTAACAAACGGTGGCAGTGCGAGCGGGACTGTAAATGCCTGGTATGCATTCATACTTATTATATATTATATTCGCTTTGTGCTTCCAAAAATTAGAAATTGAATATAGAGAGTAAGATATTTAGCTTTAAAAATTTGGCATTCGGGCGCACTTCCTGAATATGCTTTATGTGAAACACCGTAGAAAACAATGGGGCTGGGGGAGGTCTGGTTAACAACATGGCTGCTATCAGTAAAGATGAGAACGGACAGAAGGCAATAAAATTAATAAATTTAACTTTAAAGAGAACCATTTTACAGCCGCTGTATTTCAATAACTGTCATGCTAATCCAAATAGGAATTTCGATTTTTTTTCTGGGGGGGGGGGTAATCTTTAAGAAAAGACCAGAATAAATGGGGCCTATGAGGGACAGAATCATGGAGGTCACGAAATCTCTGATTATATTTTTAAAAAAAAGCAGATTCTCGTGTTGTACAAGTGGCACAGGGGGCATTGAAAAACCCTCGACAATCTTTACCCTGTAAATGAAGAAAGCAGTAAAGACACAATCCAGTTGTTACAGACATTTCCAACCACGCTGGGCTATGTGAATGGCTTTATAAAGGGTGCTATGGGAAATATGTATCAAAGGCAACCAACAGCAAAGGCTGCCTTCCATTTATCTACGGAAATAATCTAACCGCGTGTCAGATCCAGTCGTTTCTTTGATTTATCAAATGCAGCTGTAGCCTGGGTTTATTAATAAAGTACATTCAGCGGAGCTTTGACGCAGTGTGTGTGTGTGTGTGTGTGTGTGTGTG
>WMED01003316.1:0-2500 GCA_019650415.1 Pipa parva
TATAAGGATCCATTTCAGCAAATGATTACAGTTAATCACTAATTTGCTTTAGTATACCTTTTCAAGAGTATAGTGGTGTAATCTCAAATAAGCAGCATATAAATGGTCTCAACAGCTCAGATTGAGAAAGGACACACCCACTGCACCATGTGACATTGTACATTAACCAGGAACTGTTGTAGTCATTTATGTATAAATTGCAGAAACTACCATATATGTCAAACTACGTTGTGTGACATTAGCTGAATCATAAAAGCACTGCAATATGTTCTGAGTGCATCAAGGAAAATGAATAGTGTATGTAAAAAGAATGTTTGTGCAACAGTCGTGTTATATCCTCTCCGCTTTCTTTTACTTTGATTCTTCCTTGGTGCAAAAAAAGGATTGGGTGTTCTTCCCATCAATGAGAGCCACTTCAAATAGCTAATGAGCACATAGAAAGTTAGCTATCTAGTTTACCTGTGCTTTATTAAGTATTTATATTATAATACCATATATTAGTTTTAACATATTATACTACTATATATTGGTTTAGTAGGTGACATGTTATGGGGTAAAATATCTGTTTCTGTAAGAATTACATTTCAGAAACATACAGTTTACTTTTCAATTGATTTACCTTATTTGCACTACAGAAAACACTCCTAAAAGTTTTCTAGGAGTACTTAATTGCTAATAGCATTTCTGGAATATCTGTGATTATTTCCTGTTTGTGGTTTAAGTCAGTTCAAGGAGTTTAATTCTGAGAATTTTACAACATCTTGGGTATATTGCATTTGCAGTGTTGACGGAATCTGTTGGTAATTTATTAACCACTTTATATTATGCTAGCTATGTCCTTGAACTTAGATGAAAGTGTTTATTTAGGAAGACCAACTGAGGTTGATTTTTAATAAAAGTAGCCTGTGGAGGTGCCCTCCTGGCATGTAGCATGTTCATTTGGATAGTACTCCCTTTTGTGGTGTAAGCTGTGGGTGCAGTTACAAGGAAGCAAGTCCTTTCTACGTTTCCAAGGGAAGAGCCTTCCCATTTATTAATATCACATGTGTAAAGATAAAGGGGATTATTCCTTAAAGAATAAGTTTTATTTTGCATTCTATTGCAGATTCAGTTCTTATTCAGTAAAATTATGAGGATGATGGAAATAGTCACAAAGTATTTTCTGAATGCAGCCTTGTGTATAAAAGTGTTGGCATATTTTAGTAAATTTGACAATTGGGCTTATAGTAACAAAGTGACACAACATGCTAGCAATATGCATGTGGTAATATAATAAAGATATACAGTTTTTAGACAAAAAAACTGAAACACTTGTCATTTTATTGTGGGAGGTTTCGTGGCTAAATTGGACCAGCCTGGTGGCCAATCTTCATTAATTGCACATTGCACCAGTAAGAGCAGAGTATGAAGGTTCAATTAGCAGGGTAAAAGCACAGTTTTGCTCAAAATATTGCAAATGCACACAACATTATGGGTGACATACCAGAGTTCAAAAGAAGACAAATTGTTGGTGCATGTCTTGCTGGCACATCTGTGACCAAGACAGCAAGTCTTTGTGATGTATCAAAAGCCACGGTAACCAGGGTAATGTCGGCATACCACCAAGAAGGAGGAAACACATCCAACAGGATTAACTGTGGATGCAAGAGGAAGTTGTTTGAAAGGGATGTTTAGGTGCTAACCTGGATTGTATCCAAAAAACATAAATCCATGGCTGCCCAAATCACAGCAGAATTAATTGTGCACCTCAGCTCTCCTGTTTCCACCAGAACTGTCCGTCTGGAGCTCCACAGGGTCAATACACACGGCCGGGCTGCTGTAGCCAAACCTTTGGTCACTCTTGCCAAAGCCAAACGTCTGTTTCAATGGTGCAAGAAGCGCAAATCTTAGGTTGTGGACATTGTGAAACTTGTATTGTTCTCTGAGTCCACCTTTACTGTTTACCCCACAACCGGGAGCATTACGGTGTGGAGAAGCCTCAAAGAAGCGTACCACCCAGACTGTTGCATGCCCAGAGTGAAGCATGGGGGTGGATCAGTGATGGTTTGGGCTGCCATGTCATGGCATTCCCTTGCCCCAATACTTGTGCTAGATGGGCACGTTACTGCCATGGACTACAGAACCATTCTTGAGGACCACGTGCATCCAATGGTTCAAACATTGTATCCTGAAGGCGGTACCATGTATAAGGATGACAATGCACCATTACGCACAGCAAGACTGGTGAAAGATTGGTTTTATGAACATGAAAGTGAAGTTGAACATCTCCCATGGCCTACACAGTCACCAGATCTAAATATTATTGAGCCACTTTGCTCAATAATTTATATTGGCCGCAAAAGGAGACCCTACACCATACTAACAAATTATTGTGGTCTGAAACAATGTGTTTCAGATTTTTTTTTTTTTTTTTGTCTAACCCCAGTACATCAAACAATCAGCTGCTCATTTTGTATATTAGGGAAACTTTCCCGTTTTCATTGCAGCACAATGTTTTGAA
>WMED01003316.1:7500-22443 GCA_019650415.1 Pipa parva
TTGCTAGCCCTGGAGCAAAAGAGGCGCAATTGGTAAGTATTATTAGTTTCCAATATTAAGAATCTCCCATGACAGAACAAGCTTTAGTTCTCCTTTTAATTTCTTTGTGTATTTGGTGAGCTCAAGGATGAAATGATAGGTACTCCTTGTTGTGTGTAACATTACATCCTTGCTTATACATCCAATTATGTTTTTCAGTATGGTAACATGAATCCTTCTATGCCTATGATGGGGCAGGCAATGGGGCCATTAATGGGACAGCCAATGGGAGCCCCAAATATGCAGGCCGGATACTATGGACAACCTCAGTATCCTGAAGGAGATCCAATGTGGAGTTATTTCCGAGCTGTGGCCGGACAGGTATAGTTTTTGTCTTCTGTTCCACACTAGACATTAGCTATTCAGCATATTATTTAAATACATGTACAACACTTACACAATTAAATGTTAACAGTGACAGGTGAGAGATTGACTGAATGTTCTGCTCTGCATGCCAAGTCCCAATTGTTAGGTGCTAATATTTTTGTTGGATAAAATACATTTTCACATTCTTTTAGTCAAGTACTGTAATATGCTGCATGGTTCAGCATACATTTAGACATGTATGGTCATATATAGATAGATATGTAAATAAAATGTAGTCTTCCTTTTATCAATATTTGTGCCATTCCATAATCTTCTGTATTTAAACAAGTCTTTTTCATTTCTGGCACATCTATAAACATCACCACCATTCTTTGTGATCAAAGTTATTCAGCTTTTGTAGAAACTAGAATTTTAAATGTAGAGTTTTCTGTGTCTATCTCCTACATGCTAAGCAATTTGCTGATTCGTTTACCAGGCTGCACTAATGAAAACAATCGTTCTATTATTGCAGTGTCACATGATATGATTTGATACTGGTGTAAACACACAGAAAATCTATTCAAAATTCAATTAACTCATTTATCAGAGCTAAATCACATTGCTAAACAGTGTACAGTGGTTAACGGCAAAAGAGAAAAATCTGAATTTATCCCTTTAAAGAAAAACAAAATGTAAAATGAACAAGGACTATTTTTCCCAATTTAAGCGCACTCTCTCATTTATGTAGAGAACAGTTGCCATAACATTATATTGTTTTCAGTATATTTTCAGTACTGTTTATCAGATAAGAAATGCTGACTAATTAGATACTGGTACTGATTTCAACTTGCAGCTTGATAATTTAAAAAAAAAAAACCTTTGTTATTAAACTTTTAACTGTAAAATGAACATAGCATCGAAAAAAGCCATATTGTATTTATATTTTGATATGGCAGCACTTCACAAAAGCAAAAGACTTTGTAAAGACTTGCATATTTAATGTTTTCTTCAAATGTCCTATTCTTACAGCTGCTGAATGTTTCTTCTGTGTTGGCTCTGTATGTCTGTTTGATTGTGTGCTTATTAAAAAAAAAAAAAAAAAAATGTTATTCTGTAGGATGGAGAAATAGATGCTGAGGAACTACAAAGATGTTTAACACAGGCTGGAATCCATGGAACCTATACTCGTAAGTTTTCAAAACCAATGAGCCTGATCAAATTACTGTTATTTCAATAAAAATTTAAGTGGTTGTTTTTTGTTTTTTTCTGGGAGGGGAGTATTTAAATTGTATTGAGCTAGTGATGTGCAGTAATTTGAGCCCTGTAATACTGTACATTAAAGCTTTATAAAATTAAACTTTACTGTATGCAACTTAGCATGAAGGAAAGTTTTCTATAATGAGTACTATTTGATTTATTTTAGAAGTGCAGGAAATCTGCAAAGGGCACAGAACTTTAAGCTTCCAATCAAATGGCCTTTTGGTTGATAGGGTCCATTAGTTTAGCAATCAGCCACTGAGTACACATTAGAAGAGTCCTAATATAGGGCCAGATCAAAAAGATAAGTTATGAAAAATAAGACAAGCCTCAGGTTAATTGATGAACTGGTGGTCGAGGGTCAGCGACTCTCGGACTGAAGAAAGATTGATCGAAACAAATGAAAAAAGTGAAGCAAATCGCCCAATAATTAAACCATGAAAATCAACAATTCTCTAACTGTAAAATGTCTTGGAGTTGGGGGTCTCCAAATGATGGGTCCCATGATGGTGACTCGCACACAGGAAGCTCTTTACCATCATACATCCGGTAACACTCATTGTCCTACCCTCCCTCTGGTCCGTTAGACTTTTGTTGGATCAGGAAACCTACAGTCCTCAATCCAGCAAAGGTTGGGTGCTGCTGTCTTAGAATGCCTTATCTACAACAAACAGCTTGGACGAAAATCTACATGGTAAAATCCCATTGTCATCCACTGTTCCATTCTTACATAACTAACTGTGAGTAAACGTGGAGAGGAAGCAGCTAGGAACATTTTTTATCTAATAAATGATTAGTATTCCAGTTCTGCTAACAGAACAAAAGCTATCCTCGCCATAATAGCTGGTACTATAGCAGGAGATTTCCCCTTTAAATAAAATATTCACAATTATATACATTACATTAATGCAGTGTTGACAGAGCTGTCCTCCCCAAAGTATTTGGGAAGTATAGTGGTGGCAATTATCCAGCAACAGCTGGGACAGTGTAGTTTAGTAGGTTTTACTCAACAGACCATTCATTGTGCTAAAATAAGCAAGTAGCTTCAGGAAGTAGTGGGTAGGTTAGGAAATGTGGTTTCATTTTGCTTGTTCATTTATCTGTTTCTTTTCTCTTTCTTTCTTTATTTTCTTTATTTTAGCTTTTAGCTTGGAAACATGCCGCATTATGATCTCCATGTTAGACGTATCCTTTAAAATCTTGACTTTTTTTTTTTTTTTTTGTAATGTTTTACCTTGTGTGATTAGGTAAGATAACGTCCTTCTGAGAAACAGGAAACTGTCAGTTTGGTTTCTTTTCCAGAGAAGTAGGGGTGTGTCTACCCATTAAGTCATGAATGACTTAAAGGAACTGTTCAGTCGAAAATAAAAAAAATTTGTTTATGCTAATTAACACGTTTTTATTAAATTAAAATTCTTACCTGTAAAGAAGTGCTATACAGCACTACTGTGTTGTATACCCCATCCTCCGTCACCGCCGGCGACTCTACTGTGTCCCTAATCAAGAGATCCCTCTCGAGTGCATTCCTCTCTAGCCGTGCTCCTATTGAAGCCTGAATCGGCACATAGAAGTCCCATCGAGAGCATGTACATCATCCAGTGCATGCTCTCCATGTGACTTCTAGGAAGTGCCGATGCAGGGCTTAATCTATGAGGCCAAAAGGTCAGCACAGTGCTTAACCAATAGCAGTCGGGCAGGTTTTTCTTATCCTTTTGCATAACTTGCAAAAGGGAAAGAGGAGGGGGAGCAGGGGAGGAAAATGTCAGCTCTCTTTAGAACTAAATGGTGAAACAAATGGAAAGCATTATTTCTTCCCTAAATGTTTTTTTAACTATTTGTCAGCAATTGGCTTAGTATAAAGGAGTTTTATATGTATGTGTGCAGTTATATCAGAACTATAGTGCCCCTTTAATAAGTTAAATGTACTTACTGACTTTGTGGTTATACTGTTGTTGTGAATGTTGTAAAGTAGCATACTTTGCAGAAATTGTTGACTGATTATTAAAGAGAGACTATCATGGAAATATAAAGTGAAAGATAAAATGACAAAGATTACTAGAAAGTAAAAACTGTCAAAGAAACGGTATAGTTCTTTAAAACAAAAGGCAATAAGAGCCACAGATTTTGTAAATGAAATGAAATAATCATGAGTACAATAATAAAAAAACAAACAAATGAATAAAATACTCCAATTTGTAAAATGAAAAAAGATGAGATGATCCTACGCTTAAACCACGGTGGTCCTCTGTTTATTTTTCTTTTGTCTCTGAACCTTCCTTCCTCCTCTGAGTCTTCTAGATCAGGGGTCGGCAACCATTTTGGCTGAGAGCCATATATGTGCGGCTCTGCTCAGCCCTTTTGAATCCGGAGCTACTGACGTCATATGTGAAGTCACATAGGTGATGTCAGTGGCTCCGGATTGGCTAGCAACCAGGAAACGCTGAGAGAGCTTTGTCTCTACAGTGCTTGCCGGTGATTAGCCAGCAGCCTGTAACAAGTGGTGCTTGCGTGTGGGTTCCATTCATTACTGTCAAAGAGCCAGATGAAGCCATCAATAGAGACACATCTGTCTCGAGAGCCATAGGTCTACCATTCTTCTATTAATGACCTCTTTCATTTTCTTAACAGCCTCAGTTTCCTCTGTTCGGTCTAGTTTACTCATGGTGTTTTTTAATCTCATTATCGAATAGTCCCATTTTGTGAACCCTGTATTTATCGAGAAGTTGGATTAATGAATAGGAACAGCTTTCATGTATCTATTCCCATTCATTCATCATCTCTTCCACGTAATCTTTGCTGAAGGAGAAATGCTTTTCTGTCCTCAATCCCCTAGGGATAATTTTTTTTTTTTTTTTAGGTAGTACTGTAATAACTCTGTTATACAGATGCTTGGATTCAGCTATAAAAAGTTTCTCCAAATCATTTAACAGTTTAAAGGGGTTAATATCAATGGTAGGTGTGTTAACCGTGTCATCCCACTGTATGCATCTAATTTCTCTAAAGTTAAAAATCCGTAATTATAAGGGTTTTAAAATACCAAAAGACAAGAAAAGGAATACAATGAAAGACGGAATGACAAAGATTACTAGAAAGTAAAAACTGTCAAACAAATGGTATAGTGCCTTAAAACAGTAAAATATGATAAGAGCCACTCATTTTGTAAATACAATGAAATAATCACTAGTACAATAATGAAAAAAACTAAAAGAATGAATATAATAGTCCAATTTGTAAAATGAAAAAAGATGAGATGATCTTACACTTAAACCACTGAGGTCACCTGCCCAGATACCTTAGGAATGTTGAAAGTATAAGTATATAGTATAATACCTTCAGGTACAATGGCAAAACTGACAATGGTGAAATCGGTGTGCGATTAACCTTGGATGTACTGGAATTCACAGTATAGTGGTGTAATGAAGTTTAATGGTAATCCTGTATGCTGGACTTCAGTGGCTGGTGAGGCAGTTACAAATAGCAGTGATGAATGGTAAGGGGAGTGCTTTAAAGGGATTCCAGTCTCGGCGAGACCAAAAGAGTTGGAAGACTGGAATCCGCGTGCAGAACATCACCGAGCGTTTAACACCATATGCGAAGTGAGCCAAAGGATTCAGAGCTCACTTCGCTCAATGGTGAATTCCCCCTTAGATTGACATGGAAGTTATTCAAATACAGCACTTGTAAAGATGTCATCTTTGAAGATGAGTTCATTCATTTTATTGCTTTCTGTCTGTTCTTTTCTCAACACTGGGTTCACACTAGCGTATTTTAAAAAACTGCTCTGGCAAAAATACACTCAGAAAAAGCCGCCAGAGAAAATACATAGAGAACAATGTAAATGTAAGAAAAGTGTTCACACTAGTGTATAATGTGCATGCGTTTTTGCATGTATTGTGCAATGACATGGAGCAGTCCAACATGCCAAAAAACCATGTAACGAAAAAGCGCCTAGGAAATTAGCTGAAAATAAAGTTGTTTTGTTTTTTTCCCTAATTTCAGTTTGTTTCTGAGATACATTCAAAAAACTTTTTTTTTTTTCCAGCAAATTGTCAGCGCTGTAGCTAAATACACTGCGCATTATATGCCAATGTGATTACTTTGTTCTCTCTAGCGTTTTTTCTCAGTGTATTTTTGCCATAGGGTTTTTTCTTTTATAATACGCTAGTGTGAACCTAGCCTTACTGATAGCTGCCATGTTGCTAAACAGACCTCACCCAGTTACATTGTCATATGTCACAAAGCCCTATTTTTAAAGCTAAATATCTTGCTTTCTACAGAGTATTTATAATATAATAATTTTAATGTTGCTGTTCTTTTAACTGATCTGCATGATGATGCAGGTCTGTGGTGACTTTAGACATGCACAAATGAATGAGAATGATTGTTTTACCTTGAGTATGTGTTTCTGAGGCATGTATTATTTGCACATTTCTTCTAGTGCCATCATACATATTCTCTAAAACAGAATTCCTTAGACAACTGTTTATAGTCTTCCTTGTCCTAAAACTTCTGTAATATATTATTAGGTCTAAAAGACAAACCCAAACTAAAGTGAAAAAGAGAAAAAATTCCTTTAAAAAAATTTTTTCTTTAATGAACCAAATTCAGATTGACCATACGGGAAAGATGGGATTTAATGAGTTCAAAGAACTGTGGGCTGCCTTGAGTGCCTGGAAACAGAACTTCTGCACGTTTGATCGAGACAGAAGTGGGACCGTTGAGCCGCATGAGTTAAGCCAAGCTATTATGTCAATGGGTAAAGAGATTGTTTGTACATTTTAAGAAATTGCCTGTTCTTGGTGGTTTTTTTTTTTCTTTTTTTTTCCCTACTAACTTTTACCAGTTGACAGTAGAATTTTCACCTGACACATTTAACATTGACGTAAAGGAGAACTAAGCTTATTTTAGTCTAGGGGCATTTCTTATGGCGGTGCAGGGGGAGTATTAATCACCCCTTCATGCTTCAAGATACATCTGACCTTCTTCTTTTCTTCATTTAATTGTTCAAATACCAATAGTTACTCCAATCGGTCCCCCTCCCCCATACAAAGAACTCCTTGACGAAACAAAACTTTACTTCTTTAAGTAACATAAAATTTGAAAATGGAAAAAGCTTAAAAAGAAAAACAAATATATACTTTAATGCCATTTCTATAAATGTAATATTTTAATATTTGCTGTATTAACTATAGAGTCACTTAGAGTTAACTATAGCGTTAATAGATGTACTGTATTAACATTTGTACACTGTAGTTAATGTTGTACCGGTATATACTTTTGTCTAACATCCAAAAGAGAAACTATAGAGATGAATGCACTGAAATAGTGCATTGTTTTTGTTTTCTTGATATCTACACAGTGGTGAAGTAAAGTATGGTTATACAGTATATCACTATTTCAGTGTGTGCATCTCTCTTTTTTTTTTTTTCTTTTGGATGTTATGTAATTGATACTACCAAGTATCCAGAGAAATTAGCACCATGGTACTATAGCATATTAACTGGAATTGCATTCCTTTTCATATACTAAGTATGTTCTTTTGTCTTTGTAATCATAACCAAGTATATGTTCTAGACTCTTCTTTGTTATACAGTTAAAGGGTTTACTCTCACACTTCGTACAGACACGTGTTAGAGAATAATGGACATGGCAGAAAGAATAATAGACATTGCAGTTCCATGATGCAATACATTTTCCAATTTAATTACATTCAATTTAAACCCTGGACCTCTATTTTGAAAAATAAAACAAAAACTTCTGTCGCTAAGTGTTTCTTTATGTAACCAATTTTTCTTTCTTAGGTTACAGGTTAAACCCTCAGACAGTCAATATGATTATAAAACGTTACAGCAAAACTGGCCGGATCTTTTTTGATGATTATGTAGCCTGCTGTGTAAAACTGCGTGCATTAACAGGTATTGTTATAATCCATTTCTTTTTTTAATTTACTTTTCTTTGTCGTTTGTGTGACTTTACAACATATTATGCTCTCTATTGTTGTGTGTTCCTGTAGCATCAAAATATAATTTTCAAGAGCTTTTTCCTCTGCATAGTCATCCCCAAAGGCTAAATGATTCAGAGGTTGCAGTAGTCCTTTGCCATATATTTGGTATTTTTATCATCTTTATATTTGCACTTCACAGTTACTACTTGTGTTGCGAAAGCACTTTTACTCCTATCATTTTAGAGTGTCACCAAAATGTATTCATCTAAATAATCTCAAATTCCGTTGCTAGCGTTAATTTGACCCCAAATTTTCTTGAGGTAAGTTGGCAGTGCATGCAGTATCAATGAGAAAAATCTTTTTCTACAATGAGCATGGAGAAGAAGAAAGCCAGAGACATTTCTGAGGAGGCCGGGCAGAATATTTGGTATCTCTAGGCTGCAAGCCAGTCATCAGAGAATTCCAATTGCACAAAATGATGCCAAGACATTTGGGGCGCATGGTACATTAGCTAGCTATCTTGGATTTGAGCTCAAGAAAAAAGAACCATCTATGATTGCAGTGCAGCATTGTTGAATGGTGGAAAAAAAAAAAACTCTTCAGACAAACTTCAGATTCCAGTTGACTCAGATATAAGGTGCAACATGCATCATCTGTCATTAAAGTTTGTAACCACTTAACCAGTAAATATTATATTAACCCATTGCCCATACAATTGACATTATTAACAGAAATACAATCAGTCATTAGCATTTTCAATAATATAGATCACCTGCCATCATTAAGAATTCAAGAAGACTATCCTAGCATACCTGATAACACAGTTGCATAGTAATGCCAATGTGTAATTATTTTTAATGCATTGATATAAAGTTTTTTTTATTTTATGAATTTGTTAAATAAGTGTTCAGCAAACTATAGATTATTTAAATGTTTCACACCGATCCTGGAAAACAGTCTTTTAAGCTTACGTAGCAGAGTTGAACAAGCTGGCATTTTGGTATATGCATCCCTTCCTGGTTGGATGGATGTAGTAGCATTCTTTTGCCACTGACATAACTGTGTCTCAGGAAAGTCAAAATTAATAGTTAATGAATTACCATGGGCAGTTACAATACTTACAGCTAATGGTGTATGCTGTCAGTAGCAAGCACTAATACTGGACATGGGAGAGAGAGAGAGAGACCAAATCCATTTAAAAATAAAGTCAATATTTCAGCTCTTTCTTTAACAATTGCTTGTGCTGGGTTAACTACTCCTTTCAGAATTAAAAAATAAAGGTGAATGACAGCTTAAAGGTTCTGATTGGTTATTTAGCATTATCCAGCCTGTCAGTCAATTCCTTAACTCAAGATTCCAAACTGAACTGCTGAACAGGAAGTGGCTGAGGGAGGGAAGGAGCTTCAATACCAAACTGGTGTTAAATTGTAATGGATGGAAATAAATAAATTTATATGACCAAAACCATTTATTTAACCGTGTCAAACAGACGGCAAATAACTGTTTTGTGCCTAAACTGTTCCTTTTAATCTTGGAGAAGGTTGAGTTATGTTTTGTGGGTGCACTGAGGTGCCTTGGCTATGTGCAAGGTAGCTAGAAATCTGAAGAATATCATGTCATATTTTGGAGTGCAGTATTTATCTCCATGTCATCCACTAAAGGTAGTGGAACTAAAAACAGGATAAATGACCCCAATTACACTATAATAAGCACCAATAAATGGTTCCAGACAACATGAGTGGTAGAGGGAATCATTTCATCCTGAAAGAGCTGGAACAGTTTAGACAAAAGTGACCAGACTACAAATAGAGGGATACAGGAAGCTGACCAGTAATGGGAAGTTTTTCATCCTTTCTCTCAGCCCCCACTCTTTGTACAATGTAGCACCAAGCAAGCATGCATACACATGCCTGAGCTTTATTGGGTCTATGTAGATCCCTCCTAGTTTGTCCCCTCAGATGGGGTATAGGTAGCTGTTGGGCTATTATGTTAGCGAAAGTTAAGTCAAACCATTTCTTTTAGAAAAGAAAAAAAGCATTTATTACATTCTAAGTAGAGAATGTAAAAATATGGATTTTTGGAATTAAAAGTTTGGAATCTGTATTTGCTTCCCTTCCATCAGATTTTCTTGATTAATTTATTATGTGTTATAAAACATATATATATTTTTTTTTTTTATTCACAGATGTGTTTAGAAGAAGAGACAGCATGCAGCAAGGAATTGTGAACTTCATGTATGATGACGTAAGTGAATCAGGTTTTCTGTGTAATTTATCACATTTTTATTTGCCCTATGAGCTATCTTTGCATTAGGAAAATCTGTGCTCTAGATTACACTTGATATATTTTTAAATAATAAAATATCTTGAAATATGTTGAAGATATGTATTGCCACCTACATATGGTGCCTTTTTTAGAGAAGTTAAAAAAAAAAAAAAAAAAAAAAAAAACTAACATTAAAAATAAAAAAATAAAAAGTAATGAGATTGATCGGAGACTGGTGTTTTTTATTTTTTTTTTCTTCAAAAAAGCAATATGTAGAAAATATAGCAGATATTCTGTCATACTTATACTTATTTATGAAAAAAATGTAAAGAAAATTTTAATGTATCTGTGCTTGACGCTGATGACTTGTCAAATATATCTGCAGTTAAGCAAAATATATAAAAATGAATGTATTCAAGAAAAAAATGTATAACAACCAGTGCATTGAAATACTTTTTAGATCTGCTTAGTTAAATATTTTAAAGTAACGGCTAAGGCCTTTTAGACTTTAAAATAGTATTACTAGCCTCTGCCATAGGTTTGGGAGTCTTTTACTTGATATAGATAAGGCTGTCGCATATTTAAAAAGAGATGCTGGTATTCTGTGACTCATGGTTAACCTTAAACTAGTCCAACCACCATATTAAAGCTCAAAAATTGGAATCCTAAGACACATTGCAGACTTTTATTGTGTAAGCTCTCTGTTCAGTTAAATGTTTCTGATGGGGAAAAATGGCCTTGCTTGGAAGCACTTTAAGAAAGAAGGTCATTTTGTCTCCTTGCAACACATTGGTGACAATGACAGTCATTTTCCATTGCTTGCTCTATCGCAGGTTGTGGTTACATTCATTGGGCTTTAATAGAAAGGCTGTTGGCATGCACTAACTTCTGTTTTTTCTTTAGTTTTTGCAGAGTACCATGTCAATTTGAAGCCTCTCGCCAGTGAAATCATGAAGAATGGCATTATAACCCAGTATGTGAATTCTTCTTTAAGGAAGAGACAGTGTCCCAGCTGTGAATTCTGGCTATTGTAGATCATTTTTCATTTTTTTTTTTAAGCATTTTCTGTTATGATATTTGATTTATAAATTTCTCAACACACACAATGGAATGGCTATTTTGTATTCTTTGTAAAATAGGGTAAACTATTAATGGTGTAATAAAATTATTCTGAACATTTTTTGAAGATCTTCATTTGAATTATGCCTAAACTTTTTTTTTTTTAGCAAATTTAGCATACAAATCACCCAAAATGATATGCCTATTTCTTAACAATAATGTATATTCTGATTATTGAGCAGAAATTAGCATAATAGCTGTGGTTAAGTATTGAACCATTATAAATCTTGTTCTGCAGCTTCCTTTTCATTAGTGTTTTTTTTTTTTTTTTTTTTGTTTAAATAGAAGTCTTTTAATAATTACAGTGTGTGCAGAATTATTAGGCAGGTTGTATTTGAAAGGATTCTTTTTATTATTGAACAACTATGTTCTCAATCATCCCTAAAGACTCATAAATATCAAAGCTTAATATTTTTGGAAGTTGGAGTGGTTTTTTTTTTTTTTTTTTTTTAGATTTGGCTATCTTAGGAGGATATCTGTTTGTGCAGATAACTATTACTGTGCAGAATTATTAGGCAACTTAATAAAAACCAAATATATACCCATCTTACTTGTTTATTTTCACAAGCTAAACCAGTATAACAGAAAGTGTAGAAATAAACATTTCTGACATTCAAAAACAAATCAGTGACCAATATAGCCACCTTTCTTCACAATGACACTCAAAAGCCTTCCATCCATAGATTCTGTCAGTTGCTTGATCTGTTTACAATCAACATTGCCTTCAGCAGCCACCCAGACACTGTTCAGAGAGAGGTGTACTGTTTTCCCTCCCTGTAGATATGAAATAGTGCATCGTTTTTGTTTTCTTGATATCTACACAGCGGTGTAGTAAAGTATGGATATATACAGTATATAGCACTATTTCAGTGTGTGCATCTCTATTTTTTTCTTTTGGATGTTATGCAATTGATACTACAGAGTATCCAGAGAAGTTAGCACCATAGTACTATAGCATATTCTTTGGAATTGCATTCCTTTTCATATACTAAGTATGTTCTTTTGTCTTCGTAATCATAACCAAGTACGGTATATGTCCTAGACTCTTTGTTATAATACAGTTAAAGGGTTTACTCTCACACTTTGCACAGACACATGTTAGAGAATAATGGACAATTCTTGTTCAAAGGTGGTCTTTTTTCAGCCTTCCTTACCTTGACTATGTCCCTGAGCATCATACACCTTTTGTTTATTGATACTCCAGTAATGTTGCAGCGCTAAAATATGGCAAAACTGGTGGGTAATTGCATCTTGCCAGCTTCATGTTTGATTCTTCTCAATTCATGGGCATTTATTTTGTGCCTTTTTTTTTTTTTTTTTTTTTTTTTAATACTCTTCTTTCAACCCTGTTGGCTATTTTCTATGAAACGCTTGATTGTTCGGTGATCCCACTTCAAAAGTTTGGCAATTTCAAGATTGCTGCATCCCTCTGCAAGATATCTCACAATTTTTGACTTTTCAGAGTCCGTCAAATCTCTCTTCTGACCCGTTTTGCCGAAGGAAAGGAATTTGCCTAATAATTAAGCACACCTTATATAGGGTGTTGATGTCATTAGACCACACCCTTCCTCATTACAGAGATGCACATCACCTGATTTACTTAATTGGTAGTTGGCTTTCAAGCCTGCACAGCTTGGAGTAGGACAACATGTATTAAAAAAAAAAAAAAAAGATGTGATCAAAATACTCATTTGCCTAATAATTCTGCACATGCTGTAAACTTAATTTCGCTTGAAATTTTAGCTCTACTATTATACAAGTGTATTGGTGGCTAAAGTTTCCTTCTTGCCCTTTTATCTTTAGCTAGTATGGAGATAGACTTGTTAAAGTTTTTTATATGTCTCTTTCTTCTCAGCATAGCAGAAAAGGGAAAATTGGCTGCTGCAGACTTGACTATCAGGCAGCCAATGACTAACTTTAACTTTAGCATTATTCATGAAGCTTGCCAATTGTAACTTCTCAGATGATTTGTCATCCAGCAAAGCAGGGTTACTTGGCTGAATCTTGGGGGGAAAAAAAACAGGGAAAATTGTTGTGGGAATGTCATCATTCTGCTATCGCCCATGAAAATATGCAATATTCTTCAAGAAATTGATAAAAGTAATTGTCCTTCTCATGCCAGACATCAATACTAATATAAAGTGACACACCCCCCATTATCAGTCCACCCCTTTAAAATAGACTGTCACCTCTCTCTGACAGTTACCCTTGACTAAAATAAAATGTACTCTTGGGCAAAGGCTGTAAGAGGGAGGGGTCTAACAATAGACCAAAAACCAGCAGTAAATTTGCCTGCTTGCTTCCTCTCATTGTTTTCCAAAGTTATTGGGTTTTTCAATACACAGTTTAGTTCAGTTAGCCACTTCTTAAAATCCCCTTGGGTTCTACCTTTTAAAAGACACTTGTTCACTTTTTGGACTTGAGGAAAAAAAAAAAATCCAGAGCCTAACAGCAAAGGCTAAGAGGGTAATTCAGGAAAGTGCGAACTTACCTTGCGATCCTTCGATTCACCTTGCCAAGACTGGTACGCGCTCCCTTCTCTCCTGCACGCGGAGATTGGCGAACGCTTTAAAGGTACTTCGCCTCACCTCGCCACAACTCGCCGAGACGAAGTACCTTTTAAAGTGTTCGCTGATGTCTGCGTGTAGGACAGAAGCGAGCGCGTACCAGTCTCGGCGAGGTGTATCGAAGGATCGCAAGGTAAGTTTGCACTTTCTTGAATTACCCCCTAAAACTAGTATGAAGAGCTTGGCTGGTGATTTTTAGCAGGGGGTATACTGATGCATTACAGTAAAGTAGTAACAAAGGATGCTTATCTAAGAGTGTAAAAATCTTCTGAAAATAGGATAAGAAAAAATTCCAGAAGATCCTTCAGCCTTCCTTCTACTTGTTTCCTGATAGAAGCTGGAGTTCTGTCTGGCTGATATAAAATGCTGTGTGCTAGCTTACTCAGATAAAGTGGAAAACTTTATTACAGGTTTTATTATTCTAACTCCTGTAAAAATGAATAGCAATAAACCTGAACAAAGAGTTTTATAGCCTGATGAATCAAACAAGAGCATAGGCTTCTAAAGCTAAATGGACTCTGACATCAGGTCTACAATTCACAGATGAGAAAGGCAGGTGTTTCCCTAGCGCGGTGTGGTATTTTTCCACAAAAGTATTTTTTTACTACTTCTTTTGGTATTTGAGCTGAGTAAGCGCAGTAGCAGAATGCTGATGTAATTCTGCCTCTGTGCTTGCTGAAATTCAGCAGAAAGTGAAGAGGATCGCAGACTGTAGGGAGACTAAATGAAGATCGGCACTGAGGTAAGAAGATGAAAGTTCTGGACTGCATGAATCGCCCCCTGGTCTAATGAGCCTGGGGTTCTTTAACACCTTAATAAATGGGGTGGGAATGGAGGCATTGATAATTACCAAGTAGAATATTAATAATACAGCATGTGCATCACATTCCTATGCTCCTTAAAGTACATTTAAATTGCAAGGTTATTTTATATAATTACAGTTCTATTTCTACATTTTTTTGTTGGGTAGAAAAAAATACCAGGCTGTGACTAGCTTAATTGGCCCTGTCAGTCAGATGGGGGGCTTGTTATGCAAGAGTTTGAGCTCTTTGTTTCAGCAATGAAATAACACCATGCTCCTGCTCACCAAAAAGTACAGAGGTGTGCTGCTCTTGGGGGGGGGGGAAAAAAGTTATATAGTGCAGTATGTGTGATCACTTAGAAAAGTAAAATGATAAAGATTGTACTCGCACAAAGCAAATCTTGTCCGGTAGTCTGCAGCCACCCAACATGTCCACAAAACACAGTTTGTGTATAAGCCACCTTTTGCTGTATCAAAAAGAAACTGCCATAGTGTAGACAGTCCCTGAGGAAGCCCCAATAAATAGGGTGAATTGTCTTTGAGCTGTTCACACTGATTCTATAAGGCGAGACTATCAACCAATCAAATGTGTACAGTGGGGAAAAAAAGTATTTAGTCAGTCACCAATAGTGCAAGTTCCACCA
>WMED01003317.1:0-22441 GCA_019650415.1 Pipa parva
AGGGGGATTGTAGAGGCAGTACAGAGTGGCATGGGGGTTGTAGGGGTAGCACAGAGTGGGTTGGGGGTTGTAGGGGAAGCACAGAGTGGGATGGGGGTTGTAGGGAAAGCACAGTGTGGCAGAGGGGTTGTAGGGGAAGCACAGTGTGGAAGGGGGTATTGTAGGGGAAGCACAGTGTGGGAGGGTTGTTGTAGGGGAAGCACATAGTGGAATGGGGGTTGTGGGGGTAGCATAGAATTGAAGGGGGGCTGTGGGGCAGCACAGTATGGGAAATGGGAGTTGATGTGGGGAAGTACAGCATGGACATTGGGGGGTGTTGTGGGGACATGTATTATGGCAAAAGGTAGGGTTTGCCACATTGGGTATGGTACCAGCTTGCTGCATAGTTGAAAATTATTAAACTGGCACAGTGCAAGAAAACTTTGCCCACCCCTGTTCTAGATAAATAGGCATAATACATTACTTTAAAATTAACAAAATGGTTGAACTAAAATTATCTAGCTTTAGCTGTGGTGGCATAGAATACAACATCTAGCTTTAGCTGTGGTGGCATAAAATCCAATATTTAGCTTTACCTGTAGTAGAAAATAACATTTTCATACACTCTGTCTATATTCTGTATTATTCAACTGTAAACTTTACTGGACATAGTCCTTGCCTCTCATTGACACATTGATTTTGTTTTATTCATAACATTTCTGAAACCTTATCAAAGTGTAGTTTTAACCCTTATGGTTGGTCCACAAGGGCATCTATTGGCATGTAGCAAATGTTAAACACCCACATGTGTCCATAGTCCATTGTCCATTTTGAACATAGGGCCCTGTTCTTAATTTATTATTTTCACAAGCAGAAAATGATCCTTTTTTCAAATTATTAAAAAAATGAGGTTATTTAGCAGTCAAATGATATACTTCAGGGAAGGCCTCATCCATTTTAATTGTTTAGCAATATGTTATACAAGTGAATCATTTTATTTACCTACAGAAGATGCATTTGCAAATTTGTAATCATTTAAGAAGATTAGTCTGAGTATCCCCTAAGCAGTACTTAAAACTCAATTTAGCCTCCTGGCAAGGCAACCATGTTGTTTAAACTAATTCTTATTCACCTTTCATAGTATGTGAGATTGCATTAACTTTTGATAAGGTGAAAAATTATTTTTAATATATTGAAGTATGTAATCCTCTACCACCTCCTCTAACCAGTTAGAGAGCTAAAGTCAACTATAGCAACCATGACAATATTCCCATAGTAAAGTTGCATCTGCAACAGTAGCCATCTATTGGGTAGTGTACAACCATCATTAGCTGGTAAATTCACACCTTTACGGAACAATTCAGACTTTAGCCAATAAGCCCCAAAATGTTTCTGTAAGTTTAAAAAGCTAAATTGAATTATTACCTATTGTTAAAAATACTTTTTGAAACATAAGATTCTCTTCTTCATTTCTCTATGGGGAATTCTCCATTACAACATCTGTACTACTAGTCGGAATGCTCTATATCAAACATTTGCTTGAAGTTTCAAGCTAACAGAAGAATAAAAAGATCAAATACTATAAAAAAGATTAAAAACAAGATTCACACCAGTCCACTGTCTTAGATTTGTTTTAAGAATTCTGCATTGTAGAAGTATTTTTTTCTAAAACAGATGGAGTTTTTTTTTTCTTCATATGTAATGCCAGAAAAAGTCATTGTGAACTATTGTTAAATGATTTATGTGTGGCTGTCACTGTATGATGCCTTATGTAGTAAAATCTTGTCATGTGCATTTTGTATTTTAATTTTTGTACTAATTTAGTATTAACTAAATGATAAAGAGGGCAAAAATATGCAAAATAGTACTGTAAAATAGTGTCACCACACAAGCAAGCTGAATAATAAGAGGGGTATTTAGGATAGTCCGAAGTGAGGTGCGGAGTGTTCACCTCACTTTGGACTGACTGATCTGCGCTCGCTGATGTCCTGCATGTGGACATCAGCGAGCACTTTAAAGGGATTCCAGTCTCGGTGAGGCAACTCTTTTGATCTCACCCAGACTGGAATCCCTTTAATGCACTTGCTGATGTCCGCGTGCAGGACATCAGTGAGCGCATATCAGTCAGCCCAAAGTAAGGCGAACACTCTGCACCTCACTTCGGACTATCCTGAATTCCCCTCAAGTCTGCATGGCTATTACTTGAAATAAATTGATAAAAATAGAGAATGCTCCAAACTCACCCACTGATACCATTAAACAGATGCCAGTTCCTGGATGCCTGCAGTGTTTGTATTCCTGGCTAGACTTCATTCATGGTGCTGAGATTTCTCTGTCGTCCCCATTTTTCTCCATCTCCCTAAGATACACAAACATAGTCAGACTCCTGAATGTAGACCTACTGTTGCTAGCATTGATTCCCTGAATGAAGGGTTAGTGATTTGGGTTGACGGATGTCTCCAACCACTAGTATAGTCTCTCCTGTACTATTTACATGACTCCACCCATCTCTTAAAGAAATTGGATTCTGTAGTTTTGCAAATTGATTTTATTTGGGTTGACCATGGATGTGTAAGGCCCGACGTAGTTAACTACTGAGGAGTAGGAGGTAGCAGCAACAGAACAGTACAATAGCGGACAGACCCTAAGGTGTGGAGTCTAAGAGACCCCCGGTATTCACCTAGAGCCCCCGCAAAGAGGTTAGGGCTTAGCTGTGGAGGGTACCCAGGTCGCGACCCTTAGGGCTGAACTATAAAGCAGAGCTGGAGAAGAAGGGCAGACGTGGATCCAGCAGGTAAAGACAAGACTGACTGCAAAGGGATACTGAGGCAGCAAGTATAGGAACAGAAATGTGGCAGGCAACTGTCACTTTAAACAGGCTGAAGATATGCTTTAATAGGGACAAACACTAGGCACCAAGGAACACGAAGGAGTCCTTATAAACGGGCACCGCCAGAACTGACAGGCTCCCTTATATATCCAGGGAGCCTGTCAGGTGATTACAGCAAGGATTTCAAAAAGCGCGCGGCCGTGGTGTGCACACATGTGATGTCAGCACGCACACGCGATGGCTGCGAGGAGATCCAGATGCAGTGTGTCCGGCACCCCAAGGAGACCGTCGCTGAAACGGAGTGCGCTGGTAAGTAGCATACCTAACAGGATGTGAAGTCGTTATATTTCATGATTCCACATGAAAAAGATAATCTTTGGAACTGGTTCTAATATCTCATAGTACTTTAACTTACGATATGAGAGATTTTTTTATCAGATGTAATTATTTTCTTTTTGATAATCATTTCTATTCACAAAAATGTGGTACAGCCATTGGTGCTTCTTTTGCACCTAGTTATGCTACCCTATATATGGTGTGGTGGGAATCCCTCTATATTTATAATAGCAATAATCAATTTAGAGATCTTATTGTTTTTTATGGCTGCTACATCGTCAATTTGATATTTATTTGGCAAGAGGATTCTATTAATCTATCTGAATTTTTAACTTTATAAAATTCCAATAACTATAACCTTTCCCTTTCTATGGATTTTGATCCCACCACTGTGATTTTTTTGGATTTATCCCTTAGGACTAATATGTCTATTGAAAATATAAATTTATAAACATACAGAAAACCCACTGCAGGTAACATTTTGTAAGAGTGGATAATTGCCATCCCAGACATACTATAAAGGGATTACCAATTGGCCAGTTTCCATGTATCCACCGAAATTGTTCTGATGATTCAGTTTTTGGATCTGAAGCTACAGGCTTTTTCATGCCTATGATTAAGGGGTGAATACCCTGAAATATGTAAGACTTTATGTCTGGTGTGATGTAATTTTCTATTTTTTACCTCTGTCTGCTTTTTACAATGACAGGGGGAACCAAACAGGTTATTTTTCTACATCTACCTCAAACACTGTTCAATAGCTCAGTATCTACCATTAAACTCTGATTCTTCTCCTGGAAAATTTACTATATACTTTTTTAGCTTGTTATTTTAAATATTTGGTTTACTTGGTCCCAAAGAGCAATATAATCATATACTGTATGTGTGGTATTTCAAATTACCTGAACAGTAATTAAAAATCTATAGTAAGTTTAAAGTTTAACACATTGCATTACACTGTATACCTGAGCAGTGTTGTGGCTCAGTGGCCATCACTGCTGCCTTGCAGCACTGGGTTCAATTCCACCCTGGACTTTGGCCCTCATTCACCATAGTGCGAAGTGAGCCGCGAAGCGTTCGGCTCACTTCGCATATGGTATTATGCGCATGCTGATGTCCTGCACTCGAGAGCACTCGAGTCTCTTCACCGGGAGGGGAATCCATTTAATGTGCATGCTGATGTCCGCGTGCAGGACATCAGCATGCGCATAATACCATATGCGAAGTGAGTCGAACGCTTCGCGGCTCAGTTCGCACTATGGTGAATGAGGACCTTCATCTTCATTTTCTCCCTGCACCTGTGTGGGTTTCCTCTGGACAATCTGGTTTTCTCACACAATCCAAAAGCATACATCTCTGTCTGTTTGTGTGTGACTGAATAGGGAAATTAGATTGCAAGCTCCATGGGTCAGGGATTGAAGTGAATGATGAATCTTTGTAAAGTGCTGTGTATACTGTATATCAGTGCTATATAAATGAGTAAATACAACCTATTTCTATTGTAATCTAAATGTCTACAATGATAATAAAACCTATTAAATATTTGAAAAGAACCATCTATTCACATGTAAGGATTAACCCTTGTACTTATCTTTACTATCACTTAGCTTTCATTGCAGTTATTTTGGACTGCGGTTCACGCTAGCTCAGTAAGTGGAAAAACAGAAAAATGATAAATACATTTTGGAGTATCCAGTTACTTTGGGATATAATAATAATACACATTGCATGACAGATGTTTTCTATAAGTATACAACAATAATAATTAAGTATTCATATGTACAGGGTTTGTAATTGATTGAATTACATAACATGTCAAAGTCTGGTGTGTTTGCTATATGTAGCAGGAACATTTTCCTTTCCTTTTTCCTATAATGTTCAGGTTCACCTGCTGTTGCAAGTAGAGTTTAGGGGCGAAATTTATTAAAAGCAAATTTTGAAATTTTGATCAAATTTTGAAATTTCGATCAAATTTTGAAAAATTTCGATGGAATTTTGAAAAAATTTGATCGAAATTTCAATTGAAACTTCAAATTTTTGATTGAAATTTCAAAATTTGCCTTTAATAAATTTCACCCTAAGTGATTAATATTTGTTTATGTATCATTATATTCATCTATCATTCATTTATTTTTAGGTTGTCCACCTTCCCAGTCAATACATTTGAAAGTGCTGAAAGTCAGCATATTGGCTAAAGAGAGTAGGCTTGGGAGTCACTAGTGATCCTAATTTTTTTTTTAACTTTTCCAGTTTTATTATAATCTTTATGGTTGTGTGAGCTTAAATGACTCTATAGGACCACAGTGTACTTAATTTTATTAACCAAAACTCCTTATGCAACTGGTCTCAATTCATGGTATTTTGTTGCTTTTCCAGAGAAATAACTGCACACATGCTTTCTTTCTACTGAAACAATTTATAATAAACCAAAATGATACCTTTTATTAAGCTAGATCACTGTCCTACTACAATGCAAATGAGCAATACCTAATCCAGGTTTTTGGAATTGCAACAGACATTTCTAATGAAATCATTTCCTGCCCATGGTGATTGTAGACCTGCAAATGTAACAATGCACTCTTGTCTGAACAAGTGAAATGTCACTGCTAAACATATAACAGTGTGCAGGAGTGGCTTAAGTAATTTGCTAGAGTAACAGGGAGGTGTACAAAAGGTTGGATAATATAAGCCATGATATTGGTCCAAGGATGAGATATTTTACACAATGAATTAATTCTTGGAATTCACATACAGTATATTAAACATGCAGGATAATGCAATGTGCAAATGTCCACCATCAGTGCAAGTGACAAGTTATATTGAAGACAGTAATATTATGTTACATAAAAGAGAAGTTTTTTCCAATGAAGAGAGTAAAAGCAGAGTTATGTTAAGTTGTATTTTCTTTTAACCTTTACTTCTCCTTTAAGATACAGCGGTTTTTAAAATTCCCTGGTGTACTAAATGAATGTCATTTTCTAGTAAGTTTGTTTAAACATGTACATTTCTCATTTTGTAAATTTGATTGCCCAGATTATTTGAGATAAAACAAAAACAGCATAAATTGAATATGATAGACAACAGACATGCAGACAATATATATTTAATACCTACGGCTCAAAAGCATCTAAGAGTCTTCATGCTGTTAAAAAAAGGAAATATTTGATATCACTTCTGTATTGAATTAATAGGTCGTTTTTAGGGAAGGTAAAAATTAAAAATCTATTGTAAAAAGTTTATTTCCAGATAGTAGTTATTTTTTTTTTTTTACTAATTTTACCAATATTTTATTCTCATCAAAAATCAAGTTTAAGTTCAATCTAAGCAATTTTGTGTACCTGCGATAGTCAGGCATTTTTACACAATGTAAAAATAACAAAACAAACTTGACAATAATAAGACATATAATACCAAAACCTTCAGGGACTGAAAGATCAGCTGCAAGATTCATAATCCTGTTTAAATAACAGTAAGGCTATATATAAGGCTGAGTGACTTCACTGAGATAAAATACATCTTAGAATTCGGTTATAGGGAAACTGAATGCTTTGCATTGTCTCTAATGAAAAAAAAGCCATGAGTTGCAACTGATATTTTATTGAAATTTTATGGCCTGAGTGCAGAAGCATGCAGTTCACACTATCATCTTTTAAGAAGAAATAGGATAAAAAAATACATTGACAAAAGACAATAATAGTGTCACAAATTGCATATTTCATAAATAAATTTAATATATGAGAAAATAAAAGAAATTTGTTTAATCCATGTGATGATTTATAGTTGTTGCATATGCAGATGGTGAATAGATAGTGAATTATTGTTGCTGCTTTATATGTGTGTGTTAAATAAGGGTTATCACATTATATTAGATGTCACATTAAAGTAAAAGTAAGTTAAAAGATGTTTCAAAGTAACATTTTAGGAAAACAAGTGACAAATGGAGGAAAGGGACAACATTCACATAATATATGAAATAACAGTGGAACAATTGTGGGGTTACTGTAATGCTATTTTTATGAAATTCTATATTTTAGTCCTGAGTTTAGGCACACTCACCCCTGTAGAAGTTTTTAGAGTGCTTCAGCTGGGTGGCCCATCAACTCACCCTCAGCTGGGTGGCCCATCAACTCACCCTCAGCTGGGTGGCCCATCAACTCACCCTCAGCTGGGTGGCCCATCAACCTTATTAGTATCTCATATTGGTAAGTAACTCCAATGTGATTATTATGCAAACAAGTACTGAAGATTGGCACATTATACAAGTAGCCTCTAAATGATTCAGGGACAAGACTAGGGGTAGTATAAGTGACTCCACACTTATACAGTTGGCCAGCCAGCCAGAACTAAGTCAAACAAGCAAACACACAACAAACTAAGAATAATACAAATCAGGAATTAAACATAAAGCAACATTTGTACCTGTGAATGAATCGCTTCCAATGCCAATCCAAATGTGTTTTTAGCTCTTTCTGATGTTACTAGTCCTTTAAAAGAAAGTTTACTTACAACATAAACAAAAAATAAGGAATTTATCTGCAAATATTATATTTTTACAAAAAAACTAAATAGGAATAACTGCCATGTCAATCCAAAAAGCAATTTTCTTTTTCTGATTTTACTGTTTGTTTTTATGAAGTCCAATGTCATCATACAAAATAAAGTCACTAATAGGCAAGTCACCAAGTCAAAATGCCATACACCACTAGGCTCTATGGGAAAGAAGGAACATCATAGGCAGACCATCACTTTTATTATTTAAGATCTGTTCCATGGGTCTGGCACATAGCAAAAGTAGGTGCTATATGTTTGCCTCTTATTGTGGGTAAAATGAGCTAAGGTTTACTAAATGATGCTATCTTAGAGTATCTCAGTGGAAATAAATGTATAGCTTTCTATCTTCATGTTTTTCAGGTATCAGTCCTGTAAAGCTAATCTAATCAGCTTCTGTTAGGAGATCAGTTTGGACTGTATGTATATGTATGTATATTTTTATTTATAAAGCGCCACAAAGTTATGCAGCGCTGTACAATCCAGTATTAATACAGACAAGGGTAAAGTGCGGAACAATGAACAAGTGAAGTAAAATTGTAGAGCACTTCAAAGTATCAAACTAACTTTAAATATTGCTTTATTAGTTTAATGTCATCCTATAGTGCACAGCATGAGGCCATCTTTTCTATTCCTTCTTCTTCCCTTCAAGAGCTCTGCACTATGGGATGTCTTTTCTAGTATTTGACATGCCTGCTGATGTGATACAGGGGCAGGTTGGTAGAGGAGCATAACTGGTGGCATTCATGCTGGGTGTGTATTGAATTCTTATAACTTCTTGCAATTTGTGATATGTGAATTTTCTCCTTAAAAACCCTGATTAAGATCGAGGAGAGATAATATATATTATTCATATTTAAACACCTGAAATGTATCTGAAAGCTTACTATTTTGTTATATAGCTATATTTTGCTTTAATTTGATACATTGATTACTGTATCTATACCTACTAGCAGCCAAAGCATTCCTTTTCATTTAAATCATAATGGTTACAATGGCAACTTTGAAGCAAGATGCAAACGATGCCAGTACAATTTCTTTTTTACGCTCCTTCATTGATAACATTTATGAAAGGGTAATTAAAATCCATTTTTAATCTAGCAGAAATTAAAAAAAAAAGATTTTGCTTTAATGCTAATTTGGATTACTCACAAGAATTTCTATAATTACAGGTCATTGGTTGCACTAGTAGATAAGAGTCTATAATTAAAGATGACATTTTTGCTTAGTATGTTAATGCATTTGAAGTGGCATTTGATTGGCAAACATATTATTAGATTTATAAAAATATTTCAACATTTTCTCCAAATAATTGAAACATATTTGCACTTTTTTTCTATGTAGAGTACCCTAGAGACATGCCTCTACATTTAACTATGGAACCAGAAATCCACTATAGCTTTTCTTAAGGAAATGTGTCCAAATGTAATTTTTTTGGAGTGTAACCTATATTAATCCCTTCAACCTTCTTACAATTTTCCATTCTGGAATGCTGTCAATTGCCTGATATTTGGTTTTCAATATGAATAATATGATAAACGTTGCTAAATATAGAAATAGCTAGCAAGAGGCAGCTAAAATTAATATCCTTTCATCCTTATAGTATCTAAAAGGCATCAAATTGTTCAAAGTTACAAAGCAGGTTCAATTTTCAGCATTAAACTGTTTACTTTACCATTGCACATTATCATTCATTGGTAGTTGCTTTTCCTGCTGTCATGTTATGTTATTAATCCACGTGCTTTTCCTTTTTTTGCTGTTTAGTACAACCCTCTTCTAGTATGATACATACCATGATCAGGCATCACTGTAAAATCCTCAGAGTAATAAAGTTTATGTAACCTATTCTACCAAAACATCACAAATCAATTTTGCTGTGGAATGCACAAAACCTTTGAAGACATTGTGTTTTATGTGGCAGCAACATTATAGCAGATCAATTAAGTTTAAAAATGTACCTTTAAACAGCGTTTCTCTCTGTCATCTTCCCTGTCAGCCTGCCTTTTCTTTTGGGTGGGTGGGGCTAAATGATGATTGACAGTATAGCTTTTCCAATCAGATCCCTGCTAGATCGTGATTTAAGGAATCTGTTTGGAGGAGATATAATGTCAATCATTTACCCCCACCCACCCAACACTTGGCAAAGAAAAGGCTGGCTGACAGGGAAGATGACAGAGAGAAATGCTGTTTATAAGGTAAATTTTTTAAAATACATAACATTTACAAAAACATTTATTTCATTAGTACAACCTAAATTAGTATTAGTTTTGAGGTGACAGGTGCACTTTAAGATAAGAGGTTGTTCCTCCATGGATAGAACATTTTTCAAAACATCCAACTGATTGTTCTTACCAAGACCACTTATAGTATATACTAATCACAGCATCAACACCCCACGTTATCTGCCTTACTTACTGGAGATGATTTTTCAATGATCAGCCACAATTTCATCCTTGTCTGATTTGCTCATTTTTGTTGCTTTAACCTCTCCTGCTGCTAACAACATCTTTAAGAAAGGTTCATTTGCTGCCAATGTATACCACACCTTGACAGGTAGCATTGTAATTAGGTCATCAATGTTATTCACTTTACCTGTGGTTTTAATGTTATGGATGCTTGGCAATTGGCATGAATGCATACTGTTGTTTCCGATAAAAAAGTGGCACAGTACAAAAACTGTTATTGTTGGCATAAAACATTTACTTATTACTAAAACAAAAAGGGGAAACAACAGTAATGCATTTTGCAAGTTTGTAATTATGAACTTTACACTTTTATAAATATGCCCCATTTTCATAAATTAATCATTAATTGCACCAATATCAAGATATATCTTTCAATGAAGCCTGCAATCAAAAGAAGATATGCAGTAAAACATATATATAGGTGTATAATATCTTTAAAAAAATATGTAAATAAAGTTGGCTAATGTGGAGAGATAGGAAAAAGACTCAATAATTCATATCAGGGAAAGATTATTTTTTTATGTTTTGACTTCAAATGCAGTACTCAAAATGATATGGAGTGCTCACCCTGGCTTCCATTAGAAAGATGAGGTTGGCCAAGGGATTGTGCCAGTAAAGGATACTCATCTAACCAAATAATTAAGAGACAAGATAACCATGAATGAAGTATTTGTTAAGAAGTCAGAATAAACATCAGACTAACAATACTGGACATGCATATACTGAATCCAAAGATGAAACTAGAAACCTCAGCAACCAGATTAGCGCATATATAGTCACCTTAAAGATAAATAGTGGAGATTTTTTTTCATATCTACCACCCCTAAGGAATCCAAGAATATAAAAAGCTTTTGGCAGAAAGAAAACTGACAGAAAAGTAATCAGTAGGGTTTGTTGATGGATATGGATTTATAGTTATGCTTTATACAAAGATAGACACCTTCCTAAAAAATGACCACATTTAAGTAATTTATTTTACTGGTATTACACTTGCTAACCTTTCTATACCATTGAATTATTAATGGAAATAAATTTGGATTCATAATTTGATTACTATCATCGTTTTTAGTAAATTATGGTTAAAATGCTGAGGTTACCTTCTCTGCCAGGCACTTAAATCTAAGAACAGAATTATATTTACTAGAAATTTTCCTTAAAAGTAGTAGTAATATTCTGCTTATAAAAAAACATCTCTAAACTCCATCCATCATGTTTTCAGAAAGTCCCAGAAGCAAGCTGCAACCATTCTTCAATATCATCATAGTATGGGCTGTTAAATTGTAATATTGTATTGTTAGTATCTACTGGTGCCAAAATTGGCCTCTCTAAAGACTTCACCTGTAAAAAGGCTTCTCTTTCATACTAACTCAAGACGACTACAATGGATGCCGCTATTTTATTCTTTATCATTTTGTTTTCCCTTTATAATGAGTAGTGGTTTGTCTAAATTATGGATTACTGCTAACTATGCTATTATATTATCCCACTCGCTATATTTTGTACTTTGAATGAAAGTACAAAAATAAAACAGTTTCCTGGATTTGTGTAATTTGTATCTACATTTTGAAAACATACGGAACCATTTCCACTGTGTAAATTAACAACAACAACAAAAAAAAAATCTAGCTATGCAGCTAAATTGATTTGTGTAAGATTTCTTAAGTGCTTCTCTCCTGGAATAATGATTCATAATGAATAACCATATAACTAGTACTAAGAAATTTATTTTCATTAATAATTGTATCAGGAATGATGCATGGAAAATGGGAAATATGCTCAATATGTCATTAAATCTTGGTGACTTTAAACAACTTGCAATAGAAAAATGTTTTTCTCAATTATTTCAATTTAGGGACGCGCTGTTATAAAAGTTGTAGAATTCCAAGGTTTGGCCATGCAACTAGGGTAAAAAATTAGACTGGGCACTAAAAAGGAGGACTTAAATAAAGTATAGACAATTGTTAGTCAGCTTTAGAAACAGGCCAGAAGGAAAATGCTAAAGATTCAGGAAGAAGGAAGACAAAGCAGGTAGCAGGTTGTTGGCATATAATATGAAATCAGAGTTACAAGAGGAAAAGCTCATACAGGAGTCAAAGTTCAAGAACTTTAATAGACAAAGAAAACATTTTACCCCGAGTTTTATATGTAACTAGAGAATCATGAGTGGTCTTTATTTACTATATAGTAGATAAATACAGTATATCTGCTAATTTTAAAGTACCCAAATGATTATATATTCTTCACCATTCTTCCTATTGTCAATATTTCTAATAATTTCAATGGCCTTCTTATGGTATTGGTATTGACAACTAGTATTATGACCTTGAATGTTAACCTGGTATCCACTGTCAATACTCTGGGCTTTGCCAAGCTCATGAAATGATTGTGTCTACTCTATCAGTTTCCATCCCAGTTTCATTTCTTCTAGAATAAAATACTAGATATGTACAGAGAAATAAAGGGAACCCTAATATGTATTATAGGTATTATATGTATTATAGGTGCAGCCATTACCAATAGCCATCTAACAAATGAGGCAAAGGAATGAACAAACACAAGACTACTTGTGGCGAACTACTTTTTTCATTGCTGACTTCCAGACAAATTACATTTGTGAAAATTATTTTTAGGCTCTCTTTAGTCTTTCTCTTGGATTTGTGATTTTGGACAATGGTGATTATATTATGTGCTGCTTCAGATATGCTAGCATATACCAAGCTTTGCACATACTATACATAATGTTACAAAATTACAAAAATAACAGGTCAGGTCAAGAGATGTTTTGTATGGGTCTTCAGCTACAATAGCTGGAGCACTTAACGTGTTAAATTCTGTCCTATGTCATCAGTGAAGTAAGAGGAGGTGGAAGGGCTTCAGCCAAGACAATGCTATCTCATGTCACACTTGAAAAATGACCTGCATAGTCTGAAACATTTCATGGATATAAAATATTTGTGGCAAGTTCTATACTTTGGCTTCTTCTTCCACAAATGGATTTGTTGCTATCTCATGTGTTTTGTTTTTGTATTTGCTATTTAGAGCAAATTCAGAACTTTAGATAACCAGAATTATATGAAAACTAACAAATAGATCAGGTTCTGTAAAATCAATAAAAATATGACCTTATAACATCTCAATAACTACAACACTGTGCAATTGCCATAGAAGGATGAAGCATTTGCAGAAATGTAATTATTTCTCTTAACTTTTTCTAAGCAGAACCCAAAACCAAAGCAGACAATATACATCCTAGGGTTAAGGAAATTAAGTACAGTGATAGACAGACCATTATGGTTATATTTAGAGACTGTATAATGACAGGTCTATTCCACAGGACTGGAACATAGCATATGTGGTACCTATATTCAAAAAGTGGTCATAGTGTGAGCTTGAAAATTATAGAACGATAAGTCAAACTTCCATTGTGGATAAAATGTTTGAAGTCTTTCTAAGAGATACTATTCTGGAGTATCTCAATTCAAAAATATGTAGAACTCCACATCAGCATGATTTTATGAGGGATCGATCCTGCCAAACAAATCTAATTAGATTTTATAAGGAGGTGAGTTAGACTAGACCAGATGGAGTCAGTGAATGTCATATACCTTGATTTTTCCAAAGCATTTGATACTGTGCCACTTAAAAGTCTGTTACATAAAATGAGAATGATTGGACTGGGGGAAATGCATGTAAATGTGTTACTAACTGGCTCAGTGATAGGAAACAGAGGGTGGTTATTATTTGTAAATTTTCACATTTTGTTACTGTTGTTATATGTGGCATACCTCTTCTCTTCAATATATTTATGAATGACCTTTTTGAAGGATTGCATAGTAAAATCATTTTTTTTTCAGATGATACTAAACTGTTTAAAGTAGTTAATACAAAGGAAGATAGTATTTTATTTCAGATGGATATAGATACATTGCAGGATTGGGAAGAAAAATGGAAAACAAGATTTAACACTGATAAATGCAAGGTTATGTATATGGGAAGGGAAAATGCAAGTCAAGATTATTTTCTAATAATCTAATTAATAATCTAATCTAATAATTTTCTGGGCAAAACAATTTTAGTTGACAAACAGAACTTTAGCACTCACTGTCAAGTACTGTGTTGATCTTTGTGAGACTTGGTTTCTTCTTGTATTGGAATAAGAATAACTTGCAAAAATACACTCTAATTAGGGCGAAATTTATTAAAGTCGGAAAAGCCGTTTGCACATTTCCAAATTTAATAACTCGGGAGAACGTTTTGAAGTTTCTCCTGGTAAGTATTTCGAGATTTGACTCGTGCTATACTTGCTGTGGGAAACTTTTTTTATTGGATATATACATGGAAAAGTACCTATACTGTATGGCTACCTTTCCATGGATATATTTAATTTAAAAAGTTTCTCACGGTAAGTATCGCATGATGTAAATCTTGTGATACTTACCGGGAGAAATTTCAAAGCGTTCTCCTGATTAAAGTCAGAAAAGCCAAAAAGGCTTTTCCAACTTTAATAAATTTTGCCCTTAGGGTAAAATTTAATAAACTCTTAAAAGCCCAATTTCACTTTTCCGAGTTTATTCCCTTGAGATCTTGGATGTTTCTCGCGGTAAATATCACAAGATATAGAAACATGTAGATATAGAACATCTACATTTCTAAATAACCCAAAGTGAAACTAAACTAGAATTATATAGTAAGTAATTAAGCATTAATTAACACATTAAGAATCCAAGAAACAACATTGTAATAAGAAACAATGACTACTACTAACATCAGAAAAGCTTGTGATTTCTTTGTATTATATATATGGGTACACCTAAAGCAGCTAAAAATATCTAGCCTGGGGAAATACAATGTTATGATGAATGTGAAATTCAATTAATCCTATAAAACCCAGTTGTTGCAACAAAATGATCACTAACATGACAACAGAAACAAATAAAAATGGCTCTAGTTTAAAACATACTGTAATAAGATTGACATAAACCAACATCAAATCTGGCAGAAAGAACAGAGCAAGCAATTCAGAATTCTATTGTTATGGCAACTGCCATAAATCAAGTTTTTCCTTTCCTTTATTCAGTAAACCATATTGATCAGCTGAATAAAAAAAACTCTCCATGTATTTTTCATCATTCATTAAATAGCTTTTATGAAACAAACCTACTCAAATATCACTTCAACAATGCAAGTGTTATGAATTTTGCTGTTTTTATCATTATTTTTGAATTATAGCCAGATTTATAAAGAATTGAAATATAGTCTTTCATGGGCACATATCGCATTGCATGTACCAGCCAGGGCCCCAGAATTCTAATTTTGATTTTTAAATGATTTGTAATAAAGTTTTAGGGAAAAAATACTATACAATCTATTTAGAGTATTTGTATTCCAACACAAAATGTTTCCGCATCAGTATTACTGAGGCTAACATCTATTCACTCAAAGCCTTACTTGATGAAATGTCAACTGGCTGATTCCCCAGCGTCATTGGATCACCATCTTGGAACACTGTTACTCATCCATTCTGAACGGCAACATCTGGCTCCATAAACTGCAATGATTGCAAGACAATACAAATGGAAATAGGTTTGGCTCATGATTCAATAACTGTGGGGTTGAGAGGTTTACATCAGCTCTTGTAATAGTATCTATAATTAATAATTAACATATCTTCTAAATTTCACTAAGACTTACTTTGAATATTGTTAAGCTGAGGTTATTTAAAAATATCCCAAATGTAAGTTTTATTTTGCCAATTATTAGAGTGTTTTAAAAAGTGACAATTTCAATATTAAGAACCTTAACATACTAGTAACAAGTAATTAAGTACATCAGCTACAGTTGCATATTCTACTTGCATTGAAATACATTTAAATGGAAACAAAATACTTTAGAGTTAGATTGTTTTTCTGACTTTGAGGGCTGTGTTTATAGTTAATTATAAAAGGCCCAAAATAAAATCTTAGCCTGATTTTCCAGTTGTGTTTAGTTTATCTAGCCACCTGCTCAAAATAAAAAATAAGAGGAAAAAGCAAACTCTTTTCCAATCTACAATTATGGTGTTAGGCCCTAATAATGTTTAAGAAGAAAAATAAAGAAATATTCAGCATCGAGTCAACTGTAAAATAAATATATATCTAAATATGCATTACTTAATTAACTTCTATTTGTTTAAGACAGTGGTTCTTAACTGGGGTTCGATTGAACCCTAGGGGTTTGGTGAGTCGGTCTCAGGGATTCGGCGGAGCCTCCGCCACAGAGGTCAAGGGATTTATCACTAAAGAAGGGTGATTTATCACTAAAGAAGGGTTCGGTGAATGCGTGTATGAAACTGGTGGGTTCGGTACCTCAAACAAGGTTAAGAACCACTGGTTTAAGAATATTTGTAAAAAAAAAAAGACAATTTGTTACAAAGTAGCTGATTATATTATCTTTATATAAGTAATTAGTAATTATAAAAGTCAATGTAGCTGTAGCTAAACTATATTGAAATTGATGCAATTTGTTAGATATGATAAACTTTTTTAGTTAACTTTGAATATACCCATACCAAATGAAGAATAAGTTCAGTTTCCTTTGATTAATTCTTTAGGTTTGAGTTTTCTTCTTCCCTATGCTTGATTTGTACTCATGTGCTACTAAGCCTGGATTAACATGTCTACCCAGATCTCCTTGATATATTCCTACATGGCTCTTACCCAGGTTTCAAAATCTTCCAGTTGCCTTTTCCATTACTTTTTTCCACTCCTCTATGTTGAATTTTTTTTTTCGCTGCTTGAAAAAATTTGCATATTTATTAAAAAGCAGGGGAAAAAATTTAAAAAAAAAAGAATCAAGATCAATTGAAAACCCAGCCGCCACTGAAGACCCATTAGAATCCTCCACTATTTAGATAGCAGAATAGCATTTATATAAATCCTACCAATTTCAGAATTTCTATTTCAGGTAAATAAATAAATAGCTTAGGATCCTTCATTGCTGATCAGTGCATAGATATCGAAAGAAGGAAGGACCTTCTTGCTTTTTTAATTTTAGCAGCAGTTGGTGACAGGCACCAATGGCTGTGGTGGATAAAGATCAGAGATGAAGATCTCCTTGTGGATTAAGTTGGATCAAGACTCTAGATCAAGATGAGGAGCAAGGGCATCACCAACAACATAAACTCATCCAGGACTACATCATGGGCCAGAAGAGAAGACTTCAGGAGCAGTAAGTAGAAAAGTGATTATTTGCTCTTTTATTGAATGCTTCAGTGGTTAATTTATAATTATGTTTGTGATAATTGTGCTGTATTGTTTAATTATAATTTTTGGTTATGTTGTTTGTAATTGTATTTTATTACAGCTGTTCTTTATTGGTGTTCTTGGTTTTAATTGTTAGTTAATTAGTGTTGTTGGTTTTAATTGATGTTAAATTAATGTTGTTGATTTTAATGGATGGTTAATTGTTTTTCTGGTTTGTATGGTTAATTTTTCTTGGTTTTTTTTTCCAGGATGGACCCACACCCTGCTAATTAGGGGTAGAGGTCCCACCTAAGGACCCTCACCCCATGGTTAGGTAGGGGGTGAGGGTCTTAGGTTGGGACATTGATATGTTAATGCCCCAATCACATAGATGTGGTGGGGCCATTGGAGGGGGTTTGTGATTGACTCTCACAAGGTGAGGGACCCCCTGCCCCTCGGCTAAAGGGGTTGGGGTCAGAAATGACCCCTATTGGGATGGAGATGTCCTCCTACCCCACTTGGTCACTGGGGTAGCAAAGTGTGGAGATTCAGCAGTATCCCCTCCTGGTAGCAATCCCCCCACCCTGTATAGTGTTATGGTAAATGGAGGTCAAAGTGTCCGAGGTACCCCTACTTTTATGCCTTAGGCTCTCCTACCCCACAGGGACATCTGGGCGGGGGGGGGGCACTCCTAGCAGTTGCAATCCCCCTACCCTGCCTAATGCTGATCCCAGGGACCCCTTCATTTGAATTTAAAGTTCCCCCCTACCCCAGAGGGACATTGGGGTAGGGGAAAGAGGAATGGATGCTAAGTAGCTTCCACTCCTAGTGGCACCAATTCCCCCCATCTAGCCCTGTGCTAAATGGGAAGTGATGTTGGAGGGAGATGTGGGGATCCCCACTGTTACAGTAGCACTATGGAAATAATGATGGTTTATTTAATTTAACCATTTAATTGCTAGTTATTGGTTTAAGTGCATTTTAATATAGTTTAGGATAGTTTATTGTTAGTTGTGGTTGTTCAGTTACAGATTGTGACTTTTTTTGTGTTAGTGCTTTTTTACTTTAGTGCCGCAGTTTTGCACAGGGCTGAATGGTTTTCACCATCTCTAGTGAGGCGTATCATTTTGAGCAATACCTTTTAGCTTAGCTGAGCAGGAAAAGTTTACTATATAGTGATTGAGCGATATCAGTTATTCAATGTTTGAATAATATCACTCAAAATAGGCGCTATAGGTGAAAAACAGCGACCCTTTTTATAACTTGTTGAAAAGAGCTAAAAAGGAGAAAACTAATTTTTCCCCTCTTTTCAACCATTTTGACTTTTATTAATAACCTCCTAAGGATTGTTTCAAAGATATAAATTACACTTTATTGGATATATAAAAAAACTTCATCCATAAAAATAAACAAATGCCCCATAATGTAAATACAAATGCAAGTAATGTTAGTTCAGAATAGCAAATTTTATTTTTTCTATGTGGGCTTTATTAGAGAAATACATACATTTGTAAGAAAAAAAAATGCAGCAAAAATGTTGCTCTCCAACCCACTATAAATATGTATGTCCTTTAACTCATTTTATGTATGAGCATTCTTTTAATAATTAAGGAAAATATTTTTGTAATTTAGATGTGAGGCCAATGCTTAGTTTTGCAGATCAGATAGACAGACATGTAGAAAAATAAACTGATAGATACGTTTGTATTGTTGTCCTTTTTCTATACTCTTTGTATTATCTTTTCTAGCACTGACCTTGGTATGACCTTCTCCTAATGCCAAATGTTCCTGTATATAGCTCTATATTATACAATAATAAAAGATAATGATGATTTATTATTTGTTAAGATGCAATTATACAGTATACAGACCAATATCACCACATACTGACATGAATGCCAAATAGTCATTTGTGTTGTTTTTACAACAATAAATCATAATAGTCCTCAGTTTAACAGATTGCCTGCAGAGCGATAGAAACTTGCATGCTACTAATCAATAGAACAAGTGGGAACTTAAGTTTATTCCCATTGAGCAATGTACACAAAAAAACATTTTCTTTGAAATTGTTCTCATAATCAAATGGTTATGGATGTTATGTGTGGCAAAACCTTGAATGATATGCTTTTCCTAGTATAGAATCACATATGAGACAGACACACATTCTTCCATGGTTATTTAAGATTAATCTTGCTCAAGGGCATGTCCGCTCTATCACTTTTTACAGTATATATATGAGTTATAAAAATAATATTTTGAAACCAGATATTTGTTAAAAGATTTGTAAAAAAAAAAAATAGAAATATATAATAATTTTATTTTATAATTTTATTTTGCTTTGCCGGAGTTTCATCATACAAAAGATAATTTTTAATTAACCCAAATATAGAGCACATGACAAATTTCTATACATACAGTATTGTATAATAGTATTTAACGGATTCTGTAAAGAAGAACTAAAGGTGTTTAAAGAAATGGAGTGAGGTAACTTCGGAAACTAAAATTAAATAACCTACTACTGTCTGCCACCTGTCTCCTTTTTCTAGATCCACTTGCACTTATCCTACTAATCCTGACAAAAATATTTAGTCAGGCCTCACCTCTTTTCCTTTATCACTGGTACAAGCATGCACAGAAGTGATACCAGGTGCTAATACTGCTAACGCATAAGTGTGCATTAGGAGACAATAGCCGTGACTGGATCAGAAGTCACTATGGGAAGAAAGAATGACAATTGGTTCCAAACTAAGGAAGCAGCAAGCAGTTAAAGAGATTGTTTGGAATGTTACTTTAAGTTTCTCAAGCTCCCTTACCCTCTTTGTTAAAACTGCTTTAGATTCTCGTCCACAAGATCAGTTAGTGCCACTTAAGCAGCATTTGCTACCACCTTCATATCAAGAAGCTGAAACTTCTTGGATAAATATAAAGTTACATGGAAAACAATAAATTCTATTGTGGGGGAGGAAGAATGTATAGCACAATGTATTCTCTTTCCCACAGTCCATGTATAGTGGGGTATAGGTATAGAAAATAACATATTAAAAAAGGCTGAAATGATTGCATATCCCTCTTCCAAAACATTATGGCCCTTTTGACACCACTGTAGCTGGTACACTTCAGACTAACTGTCTGACTGTTTCTATAAATAAGCAGCATCTTGGCTGGCTTCCTATCTTTCTGATTATTCCTTTTTTTGTCTCCCATACTAATAACATCAATTCTCCTGTCCCATTTAGGGAGGGGATACCCCAATGCTCTGTGCTTGGCCCCCTCCTGTTCTCCCTGTAAATTCTTTCCTTGAGTGATATCATCAATTGATTTGGTCTTCAGTATCACTTCTATGCGGATGATACCCAAATTTACTTATCCACTCCTGTGCTAACACCTGAAATACAGATTTAGATTTTAAGCTGTCTCCTGCCAATCTCCTTGTGGATGGCGAAGTACCAGCAGAAATTAAAACTTGCTAAAACAGAATTGATTATTTTTCCACCCAAACCTTGGCCCGATCCTACCTTTTCCATTCCAGTTGATCATCAACCCTGTAACCTTTGTATTTTGTCTTGGGGTGACTTTTGACTCTGCTCTTTCCTTCTCTAAACACCTCTACCATTGCTAAAACCTGTCAATTTTTCCTTTGCAACATTGGCAAGATCTGCCCCTTCCTCTCTTGCTTCACTGCTAACACCCTCATGCATGCTCTCATGGTATCCTGTTTGGACTACTGCAATGTTCTTCTATCTGGCCTTCCAGCTTCTCACCTCTCCCCGCTCCAGTTTATTCTAAATTCTGCTACCAGAATTCTCTCCCTCTCTTCATTTCTCCCAATCTTTCTCTGCTCCTGGGCTCCCTGTAAGCAATCAAATCATTTAAAGTGTTCTCCTTCTGACATTTAAGGAACTAAACTTCATTGTCCCTTCCTACATTTCCTCACTCCTCCTAAAGCAACCAGCTTTGCATGCCACACTCCAATACTGCCCTCTCTCATCTTAAACCCCTTTCTCTCTCTGCCCCTCACATCTGGAATTCTATACCCCTTTATCTTGGCCAGGAACTTTTAAAACCAAACTGAAGTCTTACCTTTTGACGCCCTAGCACTGATATTTATCACTGAATGTTTATGTATATATATTTTTTATACTTTCTTAGTTATTTTTGCTTAATATTTGTATTTATTGACCAGTGCATCAGCACATTGTTACAGCTCTTGTTACCCTTCTCTCTGTGTATGTAAGTCTTCTTCCCATTTAGATTGTAAGCTCTATTTGGACCTCCAATCTCTTGTGTCAAGCACAACCTAGCACTTAAAGTGAAGTATCCTTGTTGTGATATTATACTTGTATTGTACAAAGCACTTTTCCAATGTCTGTATTATATTTGTATTGCTGAATTGTACAGTGCTACATAAATTTGTGGTGCTTTATAAATAAAATTATACATACACACATACATACAGGTAAATACAAGATGGTTCAAATATATGTAGATACCTGAATAAATATAAAATGGTAATATGAAATGTTATCCTGTGTATGCCATGTTACTAATGGGAATTGGGCAAATCTCTGAGGGGTAGTGTCCAACATGGTGGACATTTTGAAAGCTGTGATTAAAAATCAATATCTTCAAATGGGAAGGGGTGCATGTGACATTATGTATCTGATATAGAATGTAGAGAATTTGATGAGATATCTATTCTAAATCTGTGCTTTTTAATAAATATGCAACCACTCTGCCAATGGATACTATGTTTGAAATTTTTATATTTACTTATTAAAATTGGTTTTTACTTTAACCCATTGGTTGTGTGGAGAGGATTTTTTCTCTTGTACCTTGCCTAAGATATTTCCCCAGTACTATAAATTTACAATTATACTTTCAGCAAAAATTATCTGTACGTTTACTTCCATTTAAACTCAATGGGGGGAATTCAGGTTTGTGCGAAGTGAGCTCTGAAGCCTTCGGCTCACTTCGCACAGACTGATATACGCTCACTGATGTCCTGCACGTGGAAATCAGTGAGCGCATTAAAGGGATTTCAGTCTCGGCGAGGCAACTTTTTT